>JAAGNO010023149.1:0-11608 GCA_033439905.1 Ceryle rudis | reverse complement strand
TCGAGGTGTTACCTGCAGCTGGGAATGCTGCCTATATTTTTGCCCTAATTAACACATTTCCCTGTTGCACTTCAGCATGCTTGGAGGAAAGGATTTGGCTAGAGTGTTAAACTCACTGAAAGGAAACACTGTCTGTTATAACACAAGTGGATGTTTTCATGCTCTGTCCAATGCAGCGGCACCGCCATCGAGATTAATGGATATCTGCTTGGCTAAATACCAGCAAGCTAAAGCTTGGAGTTGTTCTCGTGCTTTACTGATGTCAGAAATGTTAAATGACGACATTACGTTTTCACTAGATTTTTTTTTTTTTTTCAGAAAATACATTGCTGATATGTACTGATTTAAAAATTGCAAGTGTAAGAAGCCTTTCACAGTTACGTGCTTACACACTGATATATCCACATCAGGCACTGAAGCAGCCTGAAGTAGCCTGAAGTGATTACCTTACAGCACTATCCAAGAAATGCCTTCTGCATATTACAGGGGAGACAAGCAAATTTTTCACGTGTCTAAGCAGAAATTACACCAAGTAAGAGGTTTTAAAAGGTTTCAACCACAAGTCTAAAATATACATTGATTCTGCCTTATTTTACTACATACACACTACAGTGGCTTTATGCAGAGCTTGCACCTTCTTTTGACTGTATTTTGTATTGTCTGATTGTATTCAGTCTAACTGAATTCTGTGATTGAAAAAATACTTTTTAATGAGTGAACACAAAAGAGATCCTGTCCCTTCGGATTCTCTTTAAACTTTAGATCTTGTCCTGTGTCTGACAATAGTTAGCTGGAAAGAAAGCAGTTTTCACCACTAGAAATACATATATGGAGTGTTCAGTGGAGTATATACAACTCAGTTCTACCAGCCAGCTATAAAAATATCCATCAGCCAGGGCTCACAGCTTATTTTAATTATTGGTTCATACTTAACTGTTCTGCTGATTTAATTCATGAATGGAGCCCCTCATTAATGCTGTTACAGTAGAGGCATAAAGAGTAAACAATTTTATGGCCTAGTCATTATCTGACTTGAGTCAGTTCTGGTTTACCAAAAGAAAAGGTGACAAATTCAGTACACAGTGAATTCTCTTTATTTTCTGTGACTTAAATTGGTTTCCATTCTTAATCTGTATTTTATTTTAATTGATGCAGTTCTAAAATTCTATATACTTTTAAAACATAGTGTGTATAGTGGTTTTATTATTTAATGATGTCTTAAATGGACTTCCTTTTTCCATTACAGCGAGATAGGGTTGTCTATATGAATAAAACACACCATTGCCAGTTCTTACCTTTCTACTATTGATGCCTACAATGAATACATTTGAATACAAATTACTTAGTTATTATGCAAAATACATAACCCGTATTTTGATAAATTGGCCAGATTCAAGCTTATTAAAATAACAGAAAAAATTTTGCTATCGGGGTTAGAATTATGCAATGTCAAGGAGGCAGTACTCAGAGTCATCCAAAATCTGGATGAGAAGGGGCTTTTCTACTGCAGCTGACCATTGCCCCTCTCTATTTTAGGTCAAGGAACAAGCTGGGAGATGGACCCAGTCAAGCAGAGCAGGGTCCACTACTCCCTCCCCAAGGGAGGAGTCTCAGGGCAGAGGAGAACGGATCCCTTTTTTTTTTTGAAAGCACTAATTTTTTTTTCAGTAGCTGCCTGTGCTTGGATGGTACTGTCCCATACAGGAAGATGCTTCTGACAGAAGCTGATCTCAGATTATGATTTTTTCCTGTCCTGACTCTGGTCATCATCAGTTTTCAAAGTATTACCCTGAGACAAACTCGGGAAGGTACACGTTCCAAGCATCACCAGCTGGATGTAAGTTAGATTCTCTGAGCTTTCATGTGCCTTTGACAGTGGCAGATCAGGCTGCTTTTAATTACATTGTAGAGGTGTGACACCATCTCAAGTATGAGGCTCTAGCCCACCTACAAAATCCAGCATAGTATTTTTTTCTTTAAAGAAAGCAAAGAGAGTATGTTATACTACACAGGAAGAATGTCCAATGATCCACATTACATTGGCCTGAAAGAAAAGATGTACTAAGATGTACTTTTACCCAGTTTGTACCCAGTTTGTGTAAGAGCATTTGTAACACATCTTTTTGGCACTTCACATTGCCAGTAATGTGTAATTGGTTCCCATACACAACAGAAAAATAGAACCTCTACAAGCAAGTCAGCGTTACTGATCTCCCACATTTTTTTAAGACGCTGCCAGTCTCACAAGCTCATCATATCCTGAAGTCATAAAAAAGGGAATATAATCACAGTGAATATGCCTCTTGGGTGGTACATAAAACAACACACTATAAAAAAATTGCTGAGAGCCACTGAAATATCAAAGACTTTAAGTGAAGGACAAACTTCCTTAGTTGAATTCTGAAACATTTCTGTCTATATCAGGTCTTCCTACTAACAAGTACATTAGCATTCTGCTCAGCCACAAGGCTTTGCCTGCCACATGGGACCTTTCTTTCCTGCAGCAGAACTGAACAAGGTCATCTGTTCTATAGCTTCTGCAAAACATTTTGATTGTTTGTTTTCAGCAGTTAAGGAGCACTTCCATCATGCACTAGGCTGGTTAAGGTGAGAGAGCTGGATGTTCATGCTGTGTCCACTTTAAATATAGAAGCATGCAGTAGATTTCAGATCAAAGGTTGGAATTCAGGGCATTAAAATCTAAAATTTTAGTAAGTAAAAAGAAAATGTTACATTTTTGTAAGACAAATCCAGTTCAGTATTCTGTCTTTTGGATGAAGTTTTATTTATTCGTTTCTCAGTTCAAAGTTTCTGAAGTGTATTTTCTGCTTGATTCATTTTACTTGTTTATTTTGGTCTTCCTGAAGCCTATCACATGGTATTATGCTATAGAACAAAATAGAGTGTTGCACTAAAACTACTAAAATTATATACTCCCCAAAGTACTCAATTGAAATGACAGTAAAATCATGTGTAGAGAAAAATATTTACTGCTGTGGTGACGACCTCTCTATCAGTGAGAAAAATGTGAATGCTGAGGCAGTTAGCAGTTTTGTGCTTTTAAAAGTCCAAAGTAAGCGGGTGGCTTTAAAGTGGGAGAGAGCTGACAGCGTTCTTATAGTTCAAAATCCTCTTTGGCGTAGCAACTGCCTGAAATTTACACAACATCTACAATGATTCTAATAGGAAGGAAGTCAAGGAAAGGGGAACAGCCATACTACTATACTTGGTAAAATGCACTGCGTTTCTGTGCAGTTTCGTTGATTTTCTATTATTGCAGTGTTACTCAGTTCCCTGGTAATATTTTAGAATTATTTTAATCTCACATCCAAATTACTGCTTTTACTCCTTGTGAGGGCATGTCACCGATTACATTTTTAAAGCAATAGCATTGCCACCAAAAAAAATTCTATTAGATCTCGCAGCTTGTGTCCTGCAAACCTGTATTAAGCTACCTTATTGTAGCAACGTAACCTTATTATCACACAGCTCAGCACACATAGCTTAGTTTTGCAATCCCAGCTTTGCAGTCCCAGCTGAACTCTCTGTTGACTTTAATGTATCTGGCTAGATCTGCACTGTATTTTAAACTACCCTTGACACTGGGCTTACAGCCAGATTTACTTGCTATGTGTGCTGCATACCTGAGATAGTGTCCTTTGCACTGGCTCTGTAGTAGTTCTGCTGATAGTGGTAGGGGGAGGACTTTGCAGGTGCGTACTTTGCACTTCAGAATGCAGTGGCAACTGCAATGTGGACTCATCTCAGCACCCCATACTTGACACAGCCACTTCTATTTATCTCATCTTCAGGAACATTGTATTAATGTACAAAATCCTTTCTACAAGATGTCTATTTCTGCTGTAGGTACCTATAACGGTAATCTGTGTATGGAGCAGTGGAGTCCTTGGGCTTTCTGGATGTCAGACTGACCCTGACATCAGACAACCCAAGTGTTGCCCATATGTGAGTGAATTGGCTTACAGCTGCGTTGATGCTGTGTATTCAAATGACAGGATTTGCAGCAGTATGGATGGAAATAGGTGTGTCTGGTAAATTGCTCCTGGAATTTCCTGGAAGAATACTCTTCAGCTGGTAGGTTTTGCTTCCTTGCAAGGTTTGGAAATGAGTTAATCCTGCTAGTGTTTTTAGCTTTGTTACTAATGTCATATTTTGGCAGGATGTGACACTTCTGCAAATGGAGCAGTTCGGTTTTTGAATTGCACTGTCTGGTTTATTCTTTGTAACTGATGTGCATGGAATCACAAATGCTATTTATTTTCTCGAACAATTGCTCTTTTATTATGTTAAAACTTACTTTACTTCTAGTTGTAAACTGTATGACCTTTTCGTAATAACTAAAGCAAACATGCCTCACCATTTGCATTTTTTTCACTGATAGGGCATCACCAGAGCAGTAAATACTGTTACTTATTAAAAAAAAGGAAAGTATTTGATGCAATTTAATAATCAGAACCATGAAACACTTCCTCAGCTATCAAAGATGAGTTGAAATTATCCCTTTTGTCACATTCTGCGAACAGAACTGAGCTTGCAATAACTGTTACTTTACATTGTCATATTCCCCTTCTTGAAAACACTAAATTCTGCCAATGGCAGTATTTAAATTAAAAGAAGCCTCAAGGGTTGGTAATTAACATTATTTTTCCTAGTGTACCTGTCTTTGCGGGCTGCAAAACCCTCTGAACTCTCTGCTGTAGCATCTTAGATATAACTGAATGCGTGTGAAGGGTTTGCTCTGTACAAGTGGGCTATTCCACAAGGGTCATATTGCCCAGGTGGCAGCAGTGCTTTCACTGTCAGGGTCCTGAAGCAGTCAAACCAGACAAGTAGAGCAGTTCCAAACAGACAAATCTCTAGCGATAAGGCAGATCCAAGGTCAATCAGGAAAACTGGGATAGCAGGTCAGTGTTAGGATCAGCAAGGTATCTGTCTGGGCTCGGTGATACCTGTAACATAGCTCAAAGGCCCAAGGTTAGAAGCAGCTCCCTGGCAAAGATGGAAAGGGCCCTGGAAAGGCACCTACAGCCTGGTGTAAGCCCCTGTGGCTGCAGCATGCCAGGGCTGGCCACCAGCTAAGGCAGCTGGTGGGGTAGCTCACCAGGGCCTGTTGGTGCACACGGGGTTTTGACAAGAGGTCTGCAATTGTGTAGAACGAAGTATGAAGCCTAGCTTTGGCAGGTATATCATCAGGTGAGCAAGGTAGCCTTTAAATTTTAAAAATATTAATATTTAGACCTAAGTTCTGCAGTGTTAATTTAAATACAGCCAAATTCTTGCCCTCTCTTCCCCTTTCTCTGTGTGAATAGGTAGCTGAATCAACAAGATACTTCTATCATATTTTGTCTTTGCATTTTCTTTTGACTTGCTTTCCTCTTTCACGTGATTTCTGATCTGTACTGGAAAGTGTAGTTCCACTCTTAAAAGGTGTATCAGCAAACCATAACAGAGAGGAAACTATTAGAGATTTTAAAGAAAATATATGTCTTCCACCTGCTCCTTAACTGTCAGCATTCATCTCCATTGTACCTAGTTTTAAATCAATCACACTAGTCCTCAGTTTCCCAGTTCTAAATATTTTAGATTGAGGATGTAATTTACTAACTCAAGAGTTCTTTCAAAAGCTTTCTAACTCGATTACTGTCATGTGGAACATCTGCCTGACAAAATTCTGCATTAGCAGCTACTGAATGAAATGTGTTTTTCATTCCTCAGGAGATTCATAAGTTTAATTCCAAGAATCCTTAATCCATGGGTGACTTTGCATTAACTAAAGAATTATCCCTTGCCTCCTGATTCCTTAAAATTAATATTTTGTTTTTTTTTTTTTCAATTGAATAACAGAACATAGGAGAAAGAAGAGGTCAAGAGCACAGATATTTTTAGCTAGAATCTATTGTCAGTATCTTGGAGAAACAAGAATGAGCAGCCTCATCATCACTCCAGGTCTGGTGACACCTGCAGAATTAATAGATTATATTCATAACAGCAGAGCTGAGTGGCAATTGACCCATTTTGCAAACAAATACATAAATATGCTTCAGACATTTAGTAGTTACAAAAAACTGTTTCTTGAGTTGAGCTTTAGTGCTATAGCATCCAAAGAAAACCAAAAGACGAAAAAAAGCTGAAGAAAAAAAAAAAAGGTTCTTTTCCTTAATGTTCTTTACCTTTTGGAGGATTTCTGCTATTAGGACTAAGGTTTGTGTGTCTGTTAAATGATGGGCTGTAAAATGTATAGCTGTTGAAAGCTGGAGGTAAAAATCAGTAATTTGAACAAGGTTTTATTAATAAAGAATTATTCATGGAATATGCACAGCCAAATTTATTGCTTCTGTGTCTTCAGTATGTTCAACCAAATGACATTGGCAGTGTTACTAAGAGTTTCAGTAGCTGATCCCCTTCCCTGTTTTCCTGGTAATCCTTAGGGGCTACTTCAAAACTGAATGACCACATGCATTATTTCAGGTTTAGAAAAGGAAAGAGAAAGCAGAACTCCAATGTTGATTGCAGGATTATGGCATTGAGCCATCTATGTTACCAGGTGCAATGCCCTATCCTCTGTTCGAATGGATGGTGAGAGAAGCTCCACGATGACCAGCAGCTGCCAGATGTGTGAATTAACCAGTTCTAATTGTCAAAAAAACCAAAACCAACCAACCAACCAAACAAAAAAACCCAAAACAACAACAACAAAAATACCCTTGCAGTATGATTAAAAAACCTGCAGCTTTGGAAATGGGACATACATTTTTCAAATAACTGCTTCTGAGTGACTCCAGTCTTAATGTCACAGCAAATATATAATTCTCTTTTAGCTCAAGAAACATCTATGTAGGACTATTTTTTTTAGCAGAATGACATCAAAATGAGTCAGACATTTGTGTTTTAATATTTTATTAAAAGCAGCAGGCCTATGCTATCTATTCTATTACTTCAGTTGATTTCACTGTACAGTTTCAAGGTCTTGCTGGTTCTTGTACTGAGAATACGTATCAGCTTTATTTCTTAAAGATGGGATGGTGTTGACACAAAGCAAGATGCTGTGATTTATGGGATGTGGAAAGAATTACTTCCATTTAAATTCTGCAGATCCCTGAATATACAGGTTCTGAACGGAATTAGGGGAATTGCCAACAGAACCTGTACAGTGCAACTAACATGAAGGTATTTGTCATCCCTGCCTGGCTGTGTAAATAAACACTCATCTGAAAAAGCTACTGATAATTTACTGACAATCCTCATTCAGTCCTGGAACCTGCTATTCTCTAGAAACAGTTTTTAGAAACTCCTTTTCTGACACTTGTCTCTATCTACCAAAGCAAGGCAGGGATTATTTTGACGAGGTCACATGTTGTCTAAGAAGAACAATACTTGTACTGAACATCATATAGAGGAGTTCAAGAAAAGTACAGGCTATAAGACCAACATTATAGTTAGGGAGGGCTTCTTTTTGTTTGGTATTATGAGCCAGATGAACCAAGTGAGTGATCTCAAAAATATTTGACAGTATTTTGCTTTCTTGTATGACATTTTTCTCTAAAGAATTTTCAGTGTAATATAAAATGAGAGGAAGTCCAAGAGTCTTTAAAATAATCTGTGAATCTGGAGAAAACTTACTATCTCGAGCTTGTTCAGAATATACCTCACAAATGGCATAGACTCCTCATTGTGGTGGAGATATGCCAATAGAAAAATGGACTAAGACAATGGTGACAACATACATAATGTTGATTTGAACACAAATATCCCAACAAAACCAGTTTATTAATGGCAGAAGCATATTGCAGGTATTTGAGTAGATGTGAGCTTCTCTTAAAAAAATTGGATTTTTTGGCCAGTAAAATGGAAAAGGGGTCATATTGCTTATACTCAAAAAGAGGTTTTCCTCATCTTACAACAGAATATGACTTTGTCACTGCAGTGATACATGACTGATTACAGTGCTTTCACATGCCATCAAATAATTTCATGTCTTTCATGTATAATTCTAGTGAAATACTGGGTTAGAAATTGAGCTGAAAGTATATGCCTATCTTTTTGCTGACAATCTGTAGAATTACAAGCATTTGCAAAGAAGCTGGTTTTGTGTAATTACAGGAGAGAGTTCGAATATCTCTGTGCTCCCAGGAAATGAGAATGAGATTCCTACATGCTGACAGGAGGTGGATTTAAGACATCTCACTGCCAATTTAGGCAGTTCTTGCTCTTGGAGCTGATTTTTGTGGATCCTATTCTCAGGCATGTAAGTCTCCCCATACATTTGTTAAGGTGCTGTCATCCGGTGTGATGTCTGTGAGTTCATTATTTATTTGAGCACTTGAGCTAAGCTCTGAAACAAGGTGAGCAACTTCTGTTCCTAAGAGTGATAGCTTCAAATGAAGCAGGAACTTAAGATCTCTCTTGGTTTATGTATATGTGTATTTATATGGAAGTATATATATATAAAAAGGTATAGTTATGCTTAAAACAGTAAAAAGGCTGGTAAAGGTGGAAGGTTATGAGTGGAAGGGCTCCAAGTAGTAGGACTTCAAAATGTGCCTCATCCTTGGAATTTAATCCAGACTTTTCCAAAATTTTAGTCTCTTAGTCTCTTTGCATCCAAGAGATTGTTTTGTAATATTACCTAAATAAATATCCACTTACAAATCTGGAGTAGAGTCCAAATTTTCATAGCTAGTGATTTGATTTTTGATTTTTTTTAAAAAGAACTTTCACAAACTAGGGCCTTCATCCCATTGTTTTATTAAACCTTAAATAGCCAGGAGTAAGTGCTAGTCTCTGCCAGTACTCAGTTTGTTATAACATGGGATTGGGTTTGATAGCCAGGAGTAAGTGGTAGTCTCTGCCAGTACTCAGTTTGTTATAACATGGGACTGGGTTTGGTTTGGGATTTTTAGGTTTATTGGTTGTTTTTATGCGTGTGTCTGTGTTGCTTTGTTTCTTGGGTCGGTTTTTGTGTGTGTGTGTGTGTCTTTGGTTTGGTTTGGTTTTGTAAGTTAACTGAGCCATTTGGTGGAATTATAAACCCAGTCACCACAAATGGCAATTTACAAGACTTGGCCATTCCTATACCACTAACACTGTTAGTTTTATCAGCATAGGGGTATCAGTTACTTGAAGAAAAGGAGGCAACAACGGTAAGGTTTTTTGCCAGTCTAAATACCCTTTTTAGAAGTTAGAATTATTCATGTATGTGGTACAGCTGCCAGAATGCAAAAGTCCCTGCTTTAAAGGACTATGCAGTAGTAACAAGACCTATTCAAACATCACAGTGCCAGGAACAGCTCCAGGTACTAAGAAGTCAGTGTATCTCCTGCTGCAAGGCAGCAATGAAGACTGCTTTGGTATATTGCAAAAGCAGTTCGTGGCCATTTGATTTGAACTGCATCTGACGCAGTCTTCGGAGAAAGTGAATGAAGCCTATTTTCATAGAAGTTTCTCAGACTATGGAGAATTTGTGGATTTGTTTGTCACTCTGATTATGACCTAGCTTATTTAAAACTAAAATTACCAACTACATCATATAACCTGTTTGTCTAATTAAGGGTATAATTTGTGAAGTATTATCTACTTAATACCATGACACAATCTGATGATCTTCTGGTTTTACCCCTAGAATGAAACTAATTATCAGATTATGCTGTCAGTTATTGACAGAACTGCTAATAATATAAATCACACTGAATTTATTCCTAAAATTACTATTATTTACATGCAACTTTCTTTTCTGTCTGCTGAATCTTTGCATCTAATTTTACCATTTTGGGGTTTTTTTTTGAGATAGCAGATTTTTTAAAAAAGGAAAATATTTGCTCAAAATTAGTTTTGACTTAATGAATAAATTTCATAAATGCTGGTACGTGTCCTAATTTCTTTTGTTTGTGAGAATGCACATCAGATCAGTATTTGCATTGTGAGCTGGGAACAGGTTACTGAAAATGAATCATCATGGGTTTTTTTAAGTAGAGGGTCTTTTTTGTCTTTCCTCCTATTCAGTTTTTTTTGATCTATAAAATACAAACAGGATTGTTCCTTCCTTTACCTTTTTTTGTTCTCCACAAAAAATATTCAAAATGAACAGTAGAAGACATTTGCTTTACATCATGTGCTGGGAATTTGTAGGTCAATTGAAATACTTTCTTTATGGTGGCTGTTACAGGTATAGGAATGCTGGTGGGAGTGTGAGAGACAGTTTACATGCTTCATTACTTCATCTCTTGAAAAGCTGTATCTACCTAATTTGTGTAAGTAGGATAAAATTCAGGTCATGATCTGCTTAGGAACTTTGTATTTTTTTACCGTTTCCTGGAGATCATGAAAAACATTTATGAATACTAATCCAGACTACAACTGTATTAACTGTACCAGATTCAGTAGCACAAGAGAGTGCATTTGTCTTTACCCTCACAGAAATTTACCTTCCCTAAATAATAATTCCAATCTCATTATCTTAAAATCAACATTTCTTTCATCACTGACCATCCCCAGTTGCAGAGGAAAGCTTCAAGATATATATGGTAAATCTCAAAAAACCTGTATTTTAGTCTCTCTCTTCATTTTTATTTTAACATGTGAGGTTAGCAGTGCATCTCTCCCTCCACACCCCAGCCACCCTCAGCTGCTTCTTTATCCTTACTACATGAGATGAAACTTCCCATGTGAATGCTGGGAAGTGGGCATAATTTTTCAGTGACACTCAAGCCTTATCCCCCAGATGTTCCATCTATTGATCTGGGTATGAGTGTAGGAAACGAACAGGTCGATCCAAATATTTTCTCATTCTGAAAGGAAGGCTCTTACTGGTGTTTGACATGAACTTCATAATTATTCAGCCTAACTTCAGTGCCAGTTCAACGGTTAGTGTAGCCATGGGAAATTTGACATTTTGGTGCATGATGCCTCAGTGCATCTGCTGGAGCCTAAGCTACTGGCTAAAAGAAAGAAAACTGCTGTATTGAAAATAATCCCATTACACAATACGGAGTCTAAAGTTCTGTAAATTTTCCCTTTATTATTTCCTTGTCATAATCATCTTATCTTTTGAGATAGTGCATAGGAAAGGACTCTTTTACTAGCCTTTGAAAACGGGCAGGTTGCCCAAGCTGTCTTGGTTACACCATGGAATACAGGGGAGTTGCTGGAATTTGGTAGTTCTCTAGGGGTGACAGCCAGGAAACAAGCACCTGTAGTCCGCTCAAGCCAGCTAAATTGGAAGGGTCCTGCTGCTGCTGAAATATACCACTGAGCTCAGAAGCACCAACTGTCAGTAGTGGACAGAGCACAAAAGTTAGCATGCATGCATTTTTCTTCCTTTTTACTTGTTTCCTTATCTTTTTTTCACATTTTTTTTTCCCTGACATAGAAACTTTTCACTACTTATAGATAGTATCCAATACCATAAGGTGAAATAAATCAAAAAGTAGTCAATCTGATACCAAAGCTAAGCAGTTGCTTTCATTGTATTAATTTATATTCTATTACAGGATTAAAAATGCTACTGTGGATCTCACCGTGTGGATCTCAGGGTACATTTTTTAAAAAAATTATTTTAAAAATGTATTTTTTGCTGTAGGAACTGTATAAT
>JAAGNO010023148.1:14591-26500 GCA_033439905.1 Ceryle rudis | reverse complement strand
GTCAGGTCTTAGGCTGGACTTGATCTCAAAGGTCTATTCCAGCCTCTATGATAATTCTGTGTAATTCTGTGTATTAACTACTTCACTTCAGTAACTGGGAGCCTAGCCATTATTCCACTGAACGTGAACCCAAAAGGCTCAGAGTGCACTGCTCAATGGCAAATTCTCCCTGACATGAAGTACAAATCAGGGAGCAGATATACTTGCAATTTGTGTACAACAAATTTGTGTGTAACTTCCAAGGGGGACAGACTAAGCGGTAAGTTTGAACTGCCTTAGTTAACATTTGAACATTTATGCTATTAGGGCCAGATATCGTGATTTAACAAGCACATGGCAGCTCATTGAGTCATAGCAACACATTTGAGTACTCTACGGTATCAACATTGATAAATGTTGAATTGACACATCTTCTACAGTATGCTGAAGTAAAAAAAAAAAAAATTAAAAATGCTCAGTTACAATTATCGAGAATATTTGAAATATTATGGAGACTGACCAGAATATACTGAAATTAAGGGTCAAGAAACTGGCATGCACATACATAACTTTGAGAAGGGTTTCAGAAATGGACAAAGAACACTGCTGATGTGAAATACACTATCCAAATGATTCCATTTATCTTACCCCAATCCCTTCTTCCTTATCAAGTGTAATCAGATCACAGTTCTCAGAAGCAAAGTGAAGCCCAGCAGACACACTACCTAGACTAACAAATTCCTTACCTCTAGTTTGGATATACCCCATGTAATGAAGTCACTGAGAAGTAGGGATATTCACTTCATAATTATTTATGGGCATTCTATAACTTTGTCCATCAAGTGATGCAGACAGCAGATAAAACAGGATAATTTCATCAAGGGCACAGATATAAATCAATTAGGTTAGGCCTCTTTTATTGTATTATTAACTGGCAGCCATCAAACAACAAACTGAA
The DNA here is from genome assembly GCA_033439905.1 of Ceryle rudis. NCBI lineage: Eukaryota > Metazoa > Chordata > Aves > Coraciiformes > Cerylidae > Ceryle > Ceryle rudis. Next base: position 25,563 of record JAAGNO010023148.1, on the reverse strand, counting down.
AAACCTCGCACCACAATAACCCTAGGATTACCAACAGGTCAGCCCATCATGCCACTATCAACTTTGCTGGTGAACTCTAAACAAAATGTTTTTCCTGTTCTGACCCATCTACCTTCCCCAGTTCAGTTTCAATTATTCCACTGACACATAGCAGTTTGGGCTTGGACAGAGTCAGTTTTCTTCATGGTAACTTGCATGGTGCTATGTTTTGGATTTGCGACCAAGATGTGTCAGTAACACAAGGGTGTTTTGGCTACTGCTGAACAGCACTTACACAGCATCAAAGACTTCCCCCACCAACCCACCACTGAGTGTGCCGGGGTTATGCAAGAAGCTGGGAGGGAACACAGCTGGGGCAGCTGACCCTCAACTGACCAAAGGGATATTCTATACCATATGATACTGTTCTCAGCAAAAAAAGGTGGAGGAAAGGAAGAGGAAGAAGAGAGCAGAGCTGTGTGCACAGCTTTTGTTTTACCTATTAAACTGTCCTTATCTCAGCCCATGAGTTTTCTCACTTGCACCCTTGCAATTCTCCTCCCCAGCACACTGGGCAAGGAGTGAGCAAGCATCTAGCAAGGAGCTGTGTGGGGCTTAATTGCCTTAGGCTAACCCAAAGCCTTCTTACCCCCTTGTACTTGTTTGAGGGTTAAGTATATCTAAGGTAGAGTACGGCTGAATGAGAGCCACCCAATTAAACACATAAAAGTAACTATTTGCAACATGTCTTTAATCTGCATTTTACCTCTAACTACTCTTACTGCATTTTGCACTGAAACCAGCCATTTGTGAAACAGCAAATGTCTGTTCATACTAGGTTCATATTAGGTGTTCAAAATTACAAAATTTAAGAAAATCAATTAATGTGCCATCATCTATGCAAAGGGATAAAGTGTAGACAACTATTACAGCTCAAAGCTCTATTTTAAAGCCCACGATTCAAGTATTTTTACCATAACCAAAACATTCTACAATGAAAACACAGAGACGAAGAATGCCTCTGTGCAATAAGCACACATTAACTTACATCAAACAATTTATTTAATGCAGAAACCTTGTGAAAGACTGTCTGTCACTTGACACAACTAATAAACCTGCAAAATATGATTCTCTCAAACTGGAATGCATCAGTAGCTACAGATGTTCCTCCTGAACCTCTTAACTAATGCAATCATAAAAGCTTTCCATAGTTAGTAGCACCAAAACAGTATACTTGAAAAACACTCCTCTTAATTAGACAAATTTCTGTGGCTAACATTTTTGTATGAAGATATATTAAAAACTAGTTATACATATTATGCTATTTAAGTGTCCTGTAGACAGAATAAAGCTGATGTGAAAAAAAAATGAATAGCTGATTAGAATATATTCATTTCAATGTTTACTTAAAAAAAAAAAAGACACAAAAAAAAACACCCACACAACCAAACACAAAAGAACCAAAACCAAAGAAAAAAAAAGGAGTGTGTCTGGAGTGTCCCAACAGAATCCAGTGAGTTGGCAGGAAACAAGCTCAAGCCACCCTGAACTACATTAAGCTTGACGAACTCCTAACCTTCCTTTTACTTTGGGCCACAACAACTATAGTAATTTTGGTTTGCTACTGGCCATATCAAGAGAAAGTTTCTAAATCAGTCTGAAAGAACAGATGATGACATTTCTTCACTAATCTTTTGGAGCAAGTGCAACTAATGTTAGATTCTTTACAAGAAAGGAATGACAATTCACACTGAGATAGAAGAACCAAAAAAGAACAGGTTTCACACAATTTCCTTAGCTGAAAAATATGTAACAGTTTAGGTACTGCTCACACACACATGTCTGTGGTACAGAGAGTGTGAAGCCACTATGACCGTTTGATCTCAAGGTCTCCCCAGTTACACTAACCACCAGAAACTACAATGAAACTGAACATTTGAAGTTCCAGAAACAAAAATGTGAAACCAGCTTCTATTAACTTAACCAGTACTTCATCTCTGGAAGTTAGAAAGCGACTACTAAGAACCGAGAGAGATGATTTATATAGACTTGTTTGATGAAGCAAATAGTAACTACTTCTAGATAACCTAGCTGGAGGAAATTCCCTCTACACAGCCACAGAACTAACAACAGCTCATTTGACCAGTAAAATCACTCACCCATTCCAAAGAGATTTCAAAGTCAGAGAATATTTTCCATTCTTTGGATGAACTCCAAACACTATAATATGCAGGATAGAAAATGTCTACATAAAAAACCCTAAACTCTTATGTAGCCATTTATTCTGTGCCTCTGTACTTCCACCAAGATTCCAGACAGCTTCAATAAATAGAACACAAATATTTTAGCTAACTTGCCATACAAAACAAGACATTAACTACCAGCAGATGTAGGAGTTGAATACAACTTCTGAATATCATTTCATCTACATGATGTGTAGCGGATGGACAATAACAGGAGGAAAAATGAATGTGCATACATATGCATGCACATGCACACACTTTTATTTCACCTATTATTTAGAGCTCAAAAGAGTAGCATAGGTATGAAAAATAATAGTAGCACATCCAAGATAGAATCATCATCAGAGAAACTGAAACTTTCCTTCAAAAGGAATGATCTTACTTTCAGTTTCTTATGTTTTAGTAAGACATTACAATCACAAAAAGCATCAAGAACACTTCAGGTTTCCACACGTTCTAAAACCGCTATGGAGGAGACTGCATTTCCAAAGTAACAGGGTATCTTTAACAAGTATATTACTGGAGTTTTTGCAAACCAAAAAGCTTTTCTTCTACAGTATTTTCTGCAAAGTTCAGAGGAAAGTAAGAAGCCAGTAATGCCAGTAACGCCAGTAACAGAGGTGGTAGGCTGTTGCAATGGAACACATGTGAAGGCTTCATTCCTTGTGTTTGCTTCAATGAAATAATACCTCTTATCTGATGAAAGCAAAAAGTGCTGGATTTTTAAGTTTATAAACAGTAAGGAATAATATTACACCTATTTTTGCTCAGGCAAGGGATTGATTAGACACATAGTCACTGAGAAGGCACTTGCTGAGAAAACTATCAAATATAAAGCAAAGAACTATATTCTAAAATGCTAGGCCAGGTTGGGGTTTTTGTTTTTGTTTTAAAGGAGAGGTTCTCATTTTCTAGTTCGAGATTAAAGTCCTCTTCCAATGACTGACAGCATCTAGAGTGATTCCTCCCAATATCTTTTTAACCATCATCACTGGAAGTGCACATGCACAAGAAGAATTAGTTTTGGGGGGAAAAAAAATAATAAAAAAAAGAGTCTCTTAAAAAAAACAAACCACTAACTGCAGCCTAGAAGCTCTGGGCAGCATCAAAGGCAGCATCAAAGTATGGTGACTGCCTATTTGTGCTCCTAAATGCTCCCCTGTTAGCAGGGTCATTTAGGACACAACCCACCTACACATTTTCTTCAAAACTGTTCCAGGAAACGCTAACAGCACAAGTGGGGTCAAGTGCTATTACAGCACAGCATACAGCCCTTATGCAAAGCTCAGCTGAGGTATACCTCATCTAAATATGTGAAGAAAAAGTATAAGTTACTTGATAGAATACAAAAGCATCACTTCCCGAATTAATATTGAACAGTTACTCAATTGTGCATTTTACCATAGGGCTGCAAGTCATGTTTGTGTTTAACATCAAGCCACTTAAAAGCTGTTTATCATCATTTCCTTTATGTGTGGGAGAACACTTTAGGAATTACTATGCAAATATTTACCTAAAGTCAAATTAAAGCCAGGTCACATGAATGCACAAGTCTGATATAGGCAGAGAAGTGACATAAATTTTAAAAAGTGGGTTTGACATTCATGCTGTCACAGAATCCTAACTTAACTGTTGCCACCTAATTTAACACCTTCAGTACTCAAATAGTCTGAAATAGGTTCAAGAATTCTTCTATGCATTCATTTTCATTCAAGTGAAAGACCGGTCAGTCTAAAATCAGAAGACATTCACATTTATTATTTGTGGAGGTTTTTTTATGTACATGTATAAATACACTTTTTTAATGTATGAAAAACTCAGAGCCCCATCTTGATTCCTTTTATTCCAAACCTGAATAGGAAAGCGTCAGTCTAATTTTCTGAAAACAAAAGCAACATACTTTATAAATGTTGAAGTTCATATAGCACATTTCAGTCTGCTAATAAGCAAGAGAATCCCAACAAGTTTAAATACATTTCAGCAAGCCCATCAATAAAATAAACAGCAGCACTTAATGATTTTGCAATTAATTATTGTTTGGCACTGTTATTTGTTCTGCTGTGCAGAATGCATAAAATTAACTGAAATCCCTATCCTGCAATTTTTTATTTAAATATGGTAAAGATAGGATGCACTGAGAAAATCAGAAGTAGGAATGACTTAGTAAGAGTCCTCCCACAACTACTTCTCAGATTGATATTTTAGAAGCACCTTCATGTTATTGTTTCAATACAGCAAACAGACTTAAAAAAATATAATGTAAAAGAGGATATATTTAAAAAAAATGCAAATCACATATGCCTGTTCCACACCCACAGCAACAGGAAAAATGCTAGGCCCAAGCTGAGGGGAAGGACTGGATGCTGGCTATGTTGTTTTCTATCATTTAGACAGTGTGAAAATAAGATTTTAAAAGACCCACATTCACAATACATTTCCTGATGAGGGATATATTTTAAGCTAATGTCAGTAAGAGAGATACTCTACCATTTAATTATTTTTAGATTGTATATTGCAATGGTATCTTTTACCTCCCAATGTAAAAGAAGTATTTAATGATTTCTATAAGCATTCTAAAGCTACATGATGTATCATTATCCACAGCCAAATAGCACTAAGCATTAGTTACTCTCAAACCACAGCTTGCAGAGAGGAGGACAAAAAGGGAATTTGAAGAAGAACAGATGGATGAGATTGGTCACAGCCTTAAACTTCATTTCTAAATCCTTCTCAAAATGTATCACTAAATTAGAACAACCTCTAGCATTTTTTGTTTGTTTACCATATCCACTTCCAAACAAGCCTGAAGTGGTACTTCTAGTTAGAAGGCGTTTCAACTGCCAGCAACTGGGCTGCCATCATCACTAGTAGTAGAGGTGGAGCTCTTGTTTTATGAGAATATGAACAGTGAGTTCCCAAAACCAACAGTTCATCAGGAAGCAAACATTTGTATACTATATATTATCACTGCTGGCTGTTAAATATTCCTCAGTCACAGTAGAGGGTTTTCTTAAGAACGATGTAGAGCTGGTTGGTTAGATCTCAGCAACAACACAAGGTACATGCACTTGAACGTCCTTATGAAACCTAAGAGAAACTATAATAAAAAACAAAAAGTATCACAGCCCATCCTCCTTGGAAGCAAGGAACTACATTCATACACATGAAGACAGTTGAAATAGTAGAACCGTAACATTTCTGTAACAACACTGTTGCATAGACTACATTTTTATGGAATAAAAGCAAACACAAGAAGTTTCTGTAAAAATCAAAGACAAAAAGATTTCCGCACAAGAGATTAAGTGTATTCCAGACATTAACCGAATTCAGCAGATCCTAGCACTGACCAGATCCAAATAAGTCTCCCTCTACAAAGGACAATTCAGTAAAATTAGTTGTCTTTTCACTTCCAAAAACAGAGGGGGAAAAAAAAAAAAAAGTAACATTGAGGTTTCACTGCTCCAGAAGCTTCCGGAGTTTAGCTTACGTTACAGTAGGACAGAGTAAGTTACAAACCCACATTTCTAGGCTTCACTATTGAAACTAAATTCTTACCTGGAATTAATTACACTGTCTTTATAGCTCTATAGTTGAACTGCAATGGGACCTTTTTAGTTATTTCTAGATAGAAATTCAAAAGTAGAAGAAACCTTCAAGAAACCTTCCAGATAATACAAAGAATAGAAACATATTATAGAACAGTGAGACAGTAAAAAAATAAAAAAATTCCTCATGTTCTTCACAGTATTGTTCTCCTTCTCCAAAACTCCAAATTTGCTTATATTAAAAGTGAAAATGCTGTAAGATGCTACAGAAAAAAAACATCCTGAAGTGACACACATTCTCTCAAGTCAGTAATATTCAAGAAAAAGACTGAGCCCAAAGAGTAGGAATTAAAGCTGAGGGAAGAGCAAAGACAGCATGTCATTTGCTCAGAAAGAAACTGCTTTCTGCTTTTAAGCATCCAGCAATAAAATTATGGAAAACACAGAAGGCCATACAGTACAAATAGTCCTAGAAAGGTGACTGTAAGAGGTGCTTCCTAATCTGTCTTCCAGGTAAACCCAAGTACTATAAAAATACTCACCTAAGAAAGGATCTTAGGAGCAGAATTCTGCCTTAACTTGGGGGTGATGGAGAGCAGGAAAAAGTTACTTCAAAGCAAACTTCTGAGTACATACAAGACAAAGTTCTTCCCTTTGAACAGTAAAATTAGCAGGGCTGACTTAACAAGCTTTCAGCCCTCCTACCAAAACATAACTTTGTCTCCCTTTCCATATGATCTGCAAATAGCACGGCTATCTTCATTTCAGATGAAACTTTTCTTTAAGTCATAAAGTGAAGCAAACAAGAAATAATAAACAAACACACACACAAAAAAAAAAAATCCCACACCCCACAAAATTGACAGTGACATCATTTTGAGCAGTGCTTGCATCTGTCAGCTTCCTACTAGGAAGGCATATGTCAGTTAAGAGACCCACCTCGTAGTTTGAACTCAGTGAGAGCTGTTCTTTAACAATTTCCCTTCCTGTAAAACGAGGTCAAATTAAACAAACGACCTGAGTAAATGCTTTTGAAATTACAGGCTGTATCACATGCCTGCAACACATTTAAGTACATAGTTGAAGTAATAACAAAGGTCTTCCACATTAGCCTCATCAGGCTAAGACAGGACATCACCGGCTACTTGAGGGCCTCTTAACTTAAGCAATTTTAGACTAATTGCCTCAATTAAAAAAATACCAGATTCCAACATAACTACCAAGAATGGCATTATCCTAAAAATAATAGCAGCCAGTCCTATCCAAAACGTTTCCTTAATAAGCCTCCCTTATTAATTCACATACATTTACAGTGTATTGAACTGTTTCCAAATTCAAACTAGACTCTCAAAAAAACCCCAAAATTTTAGAGTATCTGCATGTATGAGGCACGTGCAGAAAACAAAGTAACTCAAGAATCTTTAAATAAGTACTTTTTTAACAAAAAATAAAAAGCATAAAATTACCTGCCAAGGAACATCAAGGACCCTTTTCACAAGGATTAAAAACACCACATCAACCACAAAAAAAATTTGAACCTCTCAAAAGAAAAAAAAAATATGTTTTAACATGACTGCTTACTAGGGAAGGACACAGAACTGGTTGCCTGGTTTATGTCAACCTATGTGTTCAGACTTCAATACAGGAAATAAAATGAGAGATCACAGAGAGTAAAGGGAGTCTAAATGATGCTTTGTTTCAGCCAAAACACACATTTTGATTTTCAGAGTCTAAGATTTTCACACAGTAAGACGACATAGAAGAAATTTTACTCCTCCTAACAGGAATAAATTAACCAGTCAAGTATGAGCTGAACAAAGGATTTTTTTTCAGAACAACATAATTTGCCGTACCATTTAGAAGATCTGCTTTTAGACTATAGCAGAGGATGTACATCCATGTAAACAAGTGATTTTCAAAAAACTTTTTAAAAAATTAAGTCTCATTTTATGTATTTTCACACACAGAGTAAATTTTTGTTTAGATTAATTTACTTGATCTTTCAAGATTAGTCGTAAAAACTTATGCTTCCCGCAGGCTTGCGGGGATGAGGGTTTTTCTTTTAATCATCATCAGATATTATACAGTCATAGGATGTAATTATGAAGTAGGAAAGAAGCCCTGGAAAAAAATAAAATTTTACATGAGGACACTTTAAATACCCAATTTGAGAAGCTTCTGTCTTTGAAGGTGCTAAAAACCTGATAACAAAATGGGGACTCTAATCAGATCAGGTCAGTACAGAAACAGATTTATCTTTGTCACTAAGGTTGGCTTTATCTCAGCACATCTGCAGTTTCTGTGAAGTCTGCTCACGCTGTTTGCCTTCCCAGCTCTTAAGGATCAGAGAGGAAAGAGCAAAACAAATACAATCAAACAATTCATGCATAAGGCCTGTGGAGTAACACAGACTTGTGACAGAAAAACTGTTACCCATCTGGGAAAGGGCAGGAAAAAAAAAATCTTCCTTTGTTTTTCTTTAAAGTCAAGGGGACTACTGAGTGAAGACAGACACAGCTGAAAGCACAGTTTCTTTTCAGGTTTTTGAATGAGACAAACACAGCACAAGCATGGCACACTAACAGCTTTCTATTTAACATGCTAAATGGTAAAAAAAAAAAATTGCAGTCAGTCCCTAGTCATAAGAGGGCCTAAAATATTTCTTGATCTTTTGCCATCTTCAAACTATTATGCTCTGAGAAATTACCGGGACTAGGTACTGCTATGAATATGAGTCAAAACACAACATCGAGGACTGATAACTACTTCTTTCTGTCTCCTTCACCTATCGTCTTCATATCACCATACACTGAACTTAATTTGGATGAATGAAGCTCATCCTTCTCCCATTATTTTTCTTCTTCTTTCCTTCTCTGATTCATTTTCACATACAAGTAACACATCTCATTTTTCTTGAGTAGATGGAAAAACAGTTACAAGTTATAATATCCACCCCTTTACAGCAAGACAGGCTTAGACATCAGAGAGCTTCCATCCCGAGCAGTAAAAATGCTTGCTACTAGCAATATGACATACACCTTACATATACATCACCATCACAACAATTTCATTTTTTAAAAGCTTTCCAGTTTACATTTTAAGATAATGATCCTACTCTGAGCTGCTCGAAAACAAACAATAGAACACAAAACACACTGAAAGTGCTTCAGATAGGTTATAAAGCATGGCAAAGGGAGCACAGTGGGTAGGATTCCCCCACCCAAGTCACTTGACACCTGCATACTGTAGGCCCCAGCAGAAAAGGACAGTGAGTCTCACAGACAGTGAGACAGTGCTTGCAAAGACGGACTAGAATATTCCTTGTTCCTTAGCCATCTTTAAGTGATCATGCTGTGAGAAATTAATAGGACTATGTACTAATAGACAGAGTCTTTTACTTTTTACAAGGCAGAGAGGGTACTCATTTAATCTAGTGAGCTCTACTATCATTGGGGAGCAGAAATAGAAGAAAGTTAGTTTATCCTGGCAGTTGAATATCCAGGGGAAAAAAATACCGATCTCCCACATTAGGTCCGAGAAGGAAAACAGAAAAAGAATATAGAGATATCCCTAGCATGGGATTCCCAACAGGGTAATAGTCAGAGCACAGATAAACAAATTCAAAATAACCAAGAATATTTTAAATTACACAAACTTTGATTTGATTTGCAACAGTGGAATGCTTCAAAAATAAAAGCATTCTGATTTTATACTGAATCTGAATGAGAACACTCACTGAATATGGCCCACTATTCTGAATAAAACATAATGTAGAGAATACATCAGTAGAGGGATCACATAGCCCACCTTTACATCACACTCCAACATTTGACATTTAGGAAGAGCATTTCAACGAAGAACAAGTATACAAAACAAGAACTGGCAAAGATAGCTAGAGACACACATTTAGACAAAGAGGTCCACACACTGCAGTTTTAACTACTACAAAAACCCCTCACCTTAAAGTCTCAGTTGAAACCAGAGCACACTGTATGCCAGGCTCTGAATCCAAGATAACTATATGAATGCAAGTATAAACTGATCCTCAGTTATAAACTAAGAATATCCTTTCGCTCATCAAAGCCATTGAGACTAGACTGCTTCAACAATGAAGACACACAAGACTGACCCCTGTGAAAGTTAACACAACAGCTCCAGAACAAAACATCTCTAGGTAAATCCACGTGATTTTAGGCTTTAACTTTCATATCCCAAGTTCTCCATGTCAAATATTAGCTACAATATTCAGAGTTGTATTGCTATGCATTAGCTACTGGCACCTGGCAAATAGCTTTTTCTTTGATATCTGAAGGTAATGCTGGAGGGTTGAGGGACCACAGTAGATTTCTTAAAATCCAGCTAAAAGTGAGCACACAAAGCTAGTCCTTCAAATTGCCACCCACAGAAATGAGGAGGGGGAAAAGTTAAGAAAATAAGTAACGCATGTGTACAAGACTAGTGTATTTCAAGAGCAAGGTCTGCATTAAATGAACAACACTGTTATTTTGCCAACTAAAACTGAAGATACCTTAAATTCAAACTATTCAATACAGCTACAGATAACAAAAGCATTGGCTGGCTGGCTGTAAATTCCCACAACTCCGTTTGTAACCAGCTCAGCACTGAAGTATACTAGATCTTGACCAAAAAATGATAAATAGCTCAGCATCTACAACAAGAGCAGCCACCACTTTGGTCCTGGATCTAGAAACTGTCTAGGATTACCTATTTACAACTGTTTGGGCCTTCCTTCGATAAAATGATTAATGTATCTGCAGCTGACACTGAACTGCTTATCAGAAGCAGCTGGGAGTTTCAAACGTGATTAACAGCAGACTCCAAACTCCCAAAAAGCAGAATACAAATGTCTGTAACATTATGCAGATAGGGTATGAAGAAATCACGTAAAACCTTTTAACATAAACTGAGCTTTAGACAAAACTCAAGTAAGGAAAAAAAGAATAATAAGTTACAGAAATACAGACTTAATTCCACACAGAAAGCAATTATGTATTTTTGGGAGAAAAAAATCCCCTCCCTCAATCATACGAGGGTCCAGTCAATCATATCAATTGTAGGCCCAGTGCCAGACAGATGCTGAGACAGCCATGGTAGTTTTAAATACCCAACACATTACAAGTATGTGTTGAAAATATATGCATGGAAGTATTTAAGTGATAGGTGAATATGCAGATTATTGTTCTG
>JAAGNO010023147.1:128055-153625 GCA_033439905.1 Ceryle rudis | reverse complement strand
TTCATTAAAGCTGTTCTAGTTTCCTTTTCTAATCACTAAGTCTCTCTCCCTTATTCCCTTTCTCTTCCCCTTTGGGGTGGGAGGGGTGTTAACTCAGAATGTCTGTTATAGGTCTAGTGGGCTGCCCTGAACCTAAACTGTGACAAACCCAGGGACTGCACTAGGCTGACTGTTGCCTCCAACAAGCACATTTACAAGCTGTGGTTTCGCTCTCATGCTCTACCTCTACAAATAGCTGATTGCTCCTAATATGCCAATGCACTGTGTGTGTTATTGAGAGTTTAGGTAAACACAGACTCTGCTATTCATTACAGCACTTTCAAGACACACTGTACATGGTTGCTTCACTGTCAGCCATTTTCAGACATATCATCTGCTCTTAGTCTAACTCTCCAGCCAAAATCTAAAGTCACAACTGCAGTAAACCTCTTTGTATTGTTCCTGTAAAGAAATGGGTGGGAGTGGGTGTTTACTTAATTGCTTGGATTTTATTCTTTTATTGAGAAAACTTTACATAAGGTGAGTCAGAAAATGATTAATGAAAAAGGAAAATGCAGATTTTATACATAATATTTTCACATTGCTCAGTTTTGAAGAGAAACTGGCAACTGCCCCCAATTAGAAAAGCAGCTTAGGTTAGCTGTGCTGTATCATACCCCACAGTGCTACCACTGTGCAGCTAAAGAAACTGACACAAGGAGCAAGAAATCCAATTTCATTCCCTCCTCCCTAGTCCTCAGATAAGAGAGTTCTGCTATTGCAGGCTAAAGATTAGAGATCATTTCCACATGCACACCCATGTCATACTCTTTTAATATCCTCATATGAGCACTGGAGATAAACTCCATAGCAGTAGAGGTTAAAAACAGACGCAGCTCACTGCAAAACATCACCATGAAGGAGTAGAAAAACAATAGCTGTAGCAAGAACAATAGATACAGCTAAATTATTGAGAATGTTTGGGGCTTGAGACATGCCTTATGCATAGATCAATTGCAGAATAGGCATGACTAATTCCAGCCATTTTCTTTTTGCTTCACTTCTGATTTACTTCTATCAGGCATCTTTTTCTCCCTGTTGTCATCAGGTTAACACCGTACCACCACCTGAGGGCTTAGAAAAGTTTACATCATTGTAAAGGGAAAATCAGACTTACAGCCATCACCCCATGTGGTCCCTCCATTTAGCCCGACAACAATTAAGCACTGATGATGATGACCATATTCTGTGCAAGCCAAGCACTTGTCACCTAGGACCTGAGAGGAGGCCAATACCTAGCATCACCCAGGTGATGGTGGATAACTAACAACATCCATTATTTTAAGTTCCTGTATACCTCACCCAAACTCCAGATGTATTATTGACCAGGTTCTTGCCCCTCTTGCCTTCCATTGCTGAGTTTTACAAAGTAGATCACCAACTGTATTAAAGGCATCCTAGGGAGAGACATTTGTTCATTGCTGCCAACAATCCAATGATACTCATCTTGTAGCTGTATCATGTAAATACTCGTGTATCCTGTAGATATTCATCTACAAGACAGATCCTCTAGCATTGACCAAGGCAGCAACTTAAATCAGGACACTAAAAATCATCAAGATCACCTTAGCTACTACAGCATTGCAGGTGAACATATCTTTCAGTCTCTCTTATTCAATGATCTAAGATTCCCTAGAAGGAAGCCATCAAATGAAAACTGGGGCAGTGGACTGGTGTAGCATCATCATTATGCAAGACTGAGAGTTAAGGACCACTCCTTCTCCAATGGTATTTCAAACCTTTATGTTTAAGGCTAGGTTACCACTCACTGAACTATCATAAACCACCTAACATCAAGGTGTACTTCATCTTTGCAAAACCTAATACATACTAATAACTTAGACTAAGACTGGAGTCTTAGATGTGTCCATTACTAAGTTCAGCTGAACTTAAATATAAATCCTATAGCCTATAAAAAGTGTATTTGGGGATTTTACAGAGTTATGAGGAAGAACAATCCACATTCATCAAACATATAAACTCTGTCACCATTTTAGAAGTCTAAGCAGGTTGAAAACGAAAGGGAAGGTGATGGTTCACAAATAATTTGCTGGCTGAGGAAAAAGTAATGAATAATTTCCTTGAAAAATACCCATGATCACATAAAAGAAAACATATTCATAAATCTTCTTAATTGATGGAGAAAATAATTGAATAAACTCTGCAAAAAGAATGTAACAAAATCCCTGGTCTGGTTTAAAGTTTTGTCAGAGCAAGAGTATTATAGCAGCAAATTGGACAATCTGGGGTAAGTACCACAAAAAAATAGAATCACATTCCCTTGTTTCCCCTTTTGTTATCGCTGGGACCATGAGGTGTGCAATGTTTCACTGACTGATTGTCTAGATTTGATAGTCACAAGGTATTAACAGGTTTTACTTTCACAAAGTGCTGTGAGCTAAAACCCTTCAGTCACCCTTCTAGCTGCCTAGCAGGATCAAGTGCTCACCTCCCAGCTCTGCAGCAGAAGGAAGTGGCACCCCAAGGGGCTCCTGTCTTTCTGACAGCTTGAATTTTGTGTTGTCAGGGTTTGGTCATGTTGCTAATGGCAAGAATTTCAATATGCTTTGTGAAATGTTCAAAGAAAGGAATATTTCAGGCTTGGATGAAAACCCAAAGTATTCTGCAGTACTTCTTATCAATTTTGAGAGACAGGTGGCCACAGAAAAGTGATGGGCTGTTATACAGGCTGACTGTTTTTACTTGGGTTCTCTTCTGTACAAACCCTTCATATATTAATCAAGGAAGAAGGCAGAACCCCAAGCCAACTAGAGTTGTTAACTCCACATGGCTATGCCTCTGATATCTGGTCCTCTCAGTAACATTTCAGTCATTGATATACTGGAAAAGCCTTGGGTTTTTAAAATGTCTGCACACTTCCTTCCTCCTGCCTTTGCCACCTCCCTTCCCCATGTGCTCTTTAGGAACGTCTCCTCTGTGCATAGTTGAAGACAGCACCATGTCCCTTCCCTTCTTCTAGCAGTTCCCACAAGAGCCAGCAAGACAGGTCAAACACCAAACCTCTGTGTCCAAAGGCACATAGTATTCAGTCTAGTGCTATGCGTAAAAAAGCTAAATCCAGTAGATATTGCCAATCACAGGTTATGATGATGCTTTTCAATGAAGTGACTTGCAAAGACCACATTTCAATTCAGAATGGAAGCAAACTTCCAGTGGAACAACATATGCTGTCCTGCTCATGAAGCGGGGAGGCTTTGTGGTTTACAGTGATTCAGGATTATATTTGGTTTAGGATTATATTAGGTGCCCTAATACAACACTGAACTCTCTGCATAAACATGGGACATATAAAGCTGGAAAAGACCACTGTTTCTGTGCAGTTTCTAGGAAGCAGCAAGTCTACTCTGCTCCACCAGTCTCCAGACAGGTCAAAATGGAACACATTTTATTAGCTCCCTCTTTTCTGTTGCATCTTAGTTCACCTAAGTATTGATGAAATCTTACCTTGTTTGGCTGGGAATATGTGAAGAAATGCTAAAGTAGTGAGGCCATGCCAGCAGCAACTGTATTTTGAAAGAAAACAGTGTGTGTCCTCAGCTTTGCAGACTGAGTAAACTGGTGCATGAGTTTGCCTTTGATGCACTCTCACGCACACATACAAACTACATTGTTCCATAGCCTTTTTCTTACTGCTGTAAGTAAATAAAAATAAATTTTTAAATTATTGAGGTATATGTTTATCTGCAATAGATTGCTATAGTTCCAAAGTTTCTATTTTCTACTGGATAAAGCATAGTGTCAGCACCTATGTGCTTTATTAAACAATTTTTACCCCTCTCACATTTTATATTTCTCGTTTAATTAATAATCTCATTTCTCAGTTTGCTGCAACTATTTTTCAGTGACCTCTAAATCACATCCAGGGTCAATTTTGTCCTATTTTGCACACACTAAAAGACTCCCCTTTAAAGTATGTCTGTATCCTCTCCAATTGCTATTTCAGAGTCTAAAATTTTGGAGGAGGTGAAAGAGGGAAGCAAAAGTGGTTTAATTCATGTAGAAGAGATTGTTTTATCTATGTCCTTGTGAATGTATTTGATATCACATGACCCAAGGGAGTGTGTGCTCTCAGGGACAGGGAACACACACATGTCAAGCAGAGAACACAAACCCAATACTTTATGGTGTGCTGAATCACTGAGTACATCTAATTCAATGCAGGGGGGTTTCAAAAGTATTTTGACACTGACCAATTCAGCAGTAAAACTCTCAGACATCTCATAAGGAGAAAAGCTGGGTGAGCTCTCATCATTATAAAAATCTTACTCTTAATCTCTTAACGTCTCAGTTACCACTAATAAAACAGGATACCTCCACTTGATTATCAGTTCATGATGCTAATAGAAGTTTTATTACTCATTTCAAAGACAGGAGGATTAGAGTCATGATAGATGAAAATAATCTCATTTTAGTTACACCATTATAGATGCCAGGATTCAGCAGCTTTTACTGATCATGCATTGAGTAGCCAGATATCTGGAATCTCTAAATATTAGGCCCCAGGCCAGAAAAAACACCTTCCACATGGAAACACATGCTACATTCCATCCCTTAATTAAAATTACTTACATGTTGAAAATCTGTCATATGCTAAACCTCAACTTTTAGGATTTTTTTCACTGAGTCAATCTAGACATCAATGTTGGGTTATTCTAGCCTCAATGAGGTATGATACATTGTAATTGCTGTCATCCTGTTTCTGATTTACATTTTTTTTTCACTTAGTGGTCTGTGTTAAAATAGCAGTAAATACTGTCCTTCTAGATGATGCCTGAATGTTTCAGCCACATCAGAAAACATATGAAAGCATCCAAGCCTGTGTTTAGATGCTTCTCCCTCTCCAAGTTCCAGTGAAACTTAAGACAGGAGCCAGGAATCTGTTTGTCCTGGCTGGAAACTTTCATCAGCTTCTTGTAAATCTTATCTAAACCAGCATTATAGACATTTTTTTAAGTACCTAGAGTATATTTTGCTCAAAATGGATGCACTGCAAGATGTTAAGCACCCAATGGCTGAGGACTACTGAACAGTTCTTTGTCTCTCTTAGTGGCCAATGCAGGAAGCTGCAATACTGCCCAGAGGTACCTCAGGGACATCTAGAGTTAGGCAGCAAATCTGAGGAGATGGAGACCTGAGGACTTAAAGATAACCTCTAGCCTCTGTTCTTTTCCCTACCTGTAAAGTACCCCATATGTCTCTGTGGCTCTCCATTTTCTGGGCAATGGGAAAATCCCAATTCTAGGGAACATATTCCATGGCACAATACAGAAATAGCAGCTTCCACACCAAAGCAGCATAATTCCAGGCAGACATGTTAGTACTGCCTCAGCAATGGCCCTAAACACAGTGGCGTCTGAAGTGCGGGCAGACATTTGAGCTGAGGTATAACATCAGCCAGGTATCTACAGACTGTTCCTCAGATGGTTCACAGACTCTCTATCAAGGAGGAACAAGCTGCAGAGATATCTCAGGGACATCAGGATAAGGCAACTGGACCCATCAAAACTAGCACTGGAGGGAACTATGGTTGAAAGCAAGCTGTCTCGAGGAACAGCCATTTTGGTGTGTCTAAATCTAAGCTTTAGAGTGCAATAGTTAGTACAGAGACACACGTTGGTTCAACAGGAAAACAATGTGTCTGGCAAAGTTCAGACACCCTGACCTAATAATCCATGGTAGTAGTCACATGCAGGCTGTGTAAAGGAGCACCTCCAGTGTTTCTGCACAAGTTGTTACTCTACCACCTCAATAAATCAAATCAGCTGCCTATGAGCTGGCTGTGTGCTAATCATAAAAATCCAGCCAATTGGGTGTTGCATTGGAGCGAGACTCAGTATCCCACTCCCTGTTTGATATCCTTCTTAAAATTGCAAAGTTCTTTTGAATTTCTGGATGGAAAATTTTAGCCAAATTAATGTTACTGCAAAGAACATTAAGGTTATTAGTATTCAAGCTTCCTGGCATAAAATGAGTGTAAGTTTGGATAAAGAAGAAATCTTCTGGCATAAAGAGCTGCAAGTATTTATACTAGGGAAATTTTACACCTTCTGATGAAGCATTCTGCTCCAGCTACTGTCAACATCTAAATGGGCTGTGGTTATGTTACAACATGGCTGGTTTTACCTCCTTTGCTAACAATTTATCCTCTCATCAGACATCCTCTTAAACAAGCTCAATTTTTTTTCACTCTTAGCAAACAATAGCAATCTAACATGTAAAAGATCCTATCCAGGTATTGTGGTTGATTACATAAATGGTTAATGCCTGAAGCTCAAGAGAAGAAGTGATTAGTAAACTGAAAATTGTTAATGGAAAGCCCTGAGCAAAGATCTTGACAGAGATCAGATTCCATTTAAAAACAGAAAGCCACAGTGATTCCTTCCCACACACTCGAGATGAATTTGAGAAATAAAGGTATCACAACAGGGGTACATTTAAATTGGACTGCCTTTTGAATGTGCACAGAATACCAAGACAGTGGTGGCACTGGATAAAAGAGCTACGCTGCTGAGAACACACACATAAGAGAGTGCTTACAAAATTACATCATACACTTGGATGGAGCTACGCTGTCATTCTGTGCTTTCAGCAAAGGGCAGAAACTGTTAGGCTGGGTATACTACTGAAGAGAAACCATGGAAAACTTTGTGACAGAGTTCTTCCTTTCATCTGAATCTAGCCCAGTTTCTCAGTGTAATACTAGAAATCATAAGCTGGCCTTCCTAGGCAGTCTTATCTGGATGCAGCCTATTTGTGAATTACCTGATTTTAACTGTGTTACTACTACTGCCCCCCCTTACCTCCCCAAGAATATATTGAGGAGGAGTCTCTCTTGTTTTCAGATGTGTGATATCCTTGATAGCTTAATCACTGTCTGACCTACTTGTGTTTTCCATAAAATATGTCCTTTCTATTGTCACACTTGCAATGTGTGCAGTTCTAAAACCTGAATTCTCATTTCTGGGCAGATGCAGACAAACCTTCCAACCACTTGCCTGCTCCCTGTGGCAGATAGTTACTATATCTCACCCCAGAGGGAAGTAATGCAGTTTAGAAAAAAAATTAGGAAACTTTTTTTTATCTATTTTTATGAGAAATGCAGAAATGCTTTTAACATTATAGAACTGCTACCAACATGTGTTGAATTTCTCTGTGTTCATTTCAAAACATTCTTGAATACAGGTGCACATCTCAGGTGACCCTGAATTTGTCTGAAGAATTCAGATTTCTAAATCTGAGCCTGCATTCTCCTGCATTTCTCAGGTTTCCCCCACTGTCCTCATACTTGTCAGTCATCTGTAAATTTCAGCAGTTTGAAATGGCATGCTTCCCTGAATCACTTATACCCAAGGTAAAGATAAGCGTGGCCCTTAGCTTTCTGCTTTTTTCCTAACTCTTAATTGTTATCTTTCACTGACATCTTCTGTGTCCTATCAGTCTCTAAGATAATCTTTAATCCATTTCACAAGTCCTAACCCTCATGTCAAGCTCACCAATTTACCTGATCAATCTTTTCTTCCCCTTTTTTTTTTTTTTTTCTTTTCTTTGCTATACCCTTAGCAAGCTACATAAATACCTTTCACATTTCAGCCTTGTCTCCCAATTCAGTAAGGTATTTAGAGGACCTGGGATCTCAAGTGCATGTACCATACCCGAACTTTTTTTTTTCCCTAGTAAAGCTCTTTTTTCCAAGCCATTGTTAAATCATACTTGAGATAAGTATTTTTATCTTGTCTTTTCAACCCGGAACTCAAAATCAGGCTTCTGACTCTGCTGCTTCCTTTGTGTGTGACCTTTGACGAGTTAGCCACACACTCTGCTTCAGTTTGTCATTTTGTACAATGAAAATATTGACCACATTTATCAGAATTAGTGGAATTATATATATCTTTGAAAGAAACCCTCTAGAAGGCAGGCAAGCAGCTCATTCTGAATATGAGACTTTTTGAGATGCTGCAGATTGATTTCAGTGGGAAATTAGGAGTCTAAATAAGACATCAGAGTCAAGATAATTTCTTGTACCTAAGCTTAAGTTCTGTATTGTTTTGCTCACCGTATAGATGGAGTAATTGAAGCACAGTGACTGATTTCCCACAAGTCACATAAGAGGACTTTGGGATAGAGAAATAAGTTCCAGTTTTAAAAATTTCATATTCATTAGATTACTTTTCCTAGTAAAATTTGTATTTTCCTGACAAGCACTATGCAAAATATCAAGACTCTGAGTCACCAGCCTTGACCCAGATTAGTTCTTTGATACTGGCCAATAATTAACTTCTTTCCAGAAGAAAAGTCAGAAAGCACCTAAAATGTCTATAGCTTTTTGGCATCATTAAGCCTGTGAATAGTACTTCTCTGTAAATAAGGAGCATATGGTCATTGAAACAATACAACCTTTGACATGGGTGTAAAAGTTAGCATAAAGAATTCCTGCAGCCTCTCAACAGTATCAACACCATTGGTCACAATTGTCATTTACAATGTCCTGAAACAGGTAGCTTGGACCCTCATATATATTTGTCTACTTATATTGCATATTTACAATATATTTGAACTACTGTGCATTTAAAATTGTACTAATCATTTAACATTTCCTTCATATTTTTTCCAGTACAATTCACAATTTGCCATTATTTTTGGCATTTTACAACTTTGTTCTTGGCAGTTTCTCATACAGAAAGAATTTCAAATAAGTCATATTCTTTTCAGATTAACTCCTTCTACTAGTCTGTTTTTCAATCATGCACTGCACAGAGCCCATTTACTGCATCGCCGTTGGCTGTCAGCTCCAAGGTGAGCAGCAGCACTAAAGCCAGAGGTGGAGGAGAGAGTGAGACCTGCAAGACGTCACTTATCAAATTGCATCAAAGCAGCAGAAAGTCTCAAGTGTTCCTCCAGGAGAATGTCTGTCTGCCTCTGTGTATTGCATCTCCTCTATGGCTCATGGTCTGACCTAAAGAGCAGCTTCAGATACAGATGAATCATTGGCTGTGAGCCTGAATCAGAGAGATCATTTTTAGAGGTGGTGGGAAGGGTTTAACAAAATAATGGTGCTCTGATAAGCACTGTGGGAGAACCACTGTTCTGTGGGAGAGAGAAAAATCCTGATGCTTCTCTTCTCTGTTCTTTTTAGTTTTTTTCACTGACCTCCAAATCTTGAGGGCTTTCAGTGCTTCCCTTCTTTCATGTCATGTCATCATTGAGAGTCCTTCAGCTAGGAAAGCAAGCAGAACTGTTCATCAGTGCCACTTGCAGAATCAACAGCAGGGACCTGTGCAAGGAAAAACCAGCAGTTTATGCTCAGAAGACATCTAAATACTTTTCAAGACATGCATGGAAAGAGGGAGAGAAGAGAATGCATAAAAAGAGCACAGGGACATCAAAGCAGCTGGCAGTCAGGGCCGGCCAAATCCAGATGGTGTCTCAGCATGCAAATGTTTGTCTAGTTTGGAGCATCTTGGTGTTCACAGAGAAGCCCAAGCTTCAGTACAGTCAGGAGTTCTTAGTTCAGATAATCTGATTTCTCCTTCCAGGAAAGCAGCAGCTCTATAAAAGAATGGCTTTACTATGAAAGAAGGAAAGACAGGCAGATACTTTGAGAAATGTCCTTCATATGATTTAGTGAAGTGGCAATGCTATTGGGAGCTGTCATGCAAAAACACAGACGAGACAGAAAAAAAAGGGAGAGATGATAGATGTGGGTGTTTGAAGCAGGAAAGTTTACAGTGCTGAAATGTTCACTTGAAGCACTTTACTCTTTTAAAAAGAAGTCAGTAGTGGCAGAAGCTTTTTTTTTTTTCTTTCCCCCTTTTGCCCAAATATCCTGCTAGTCATATTATTTTCTACTATCACCAGGCTTCTGGGCCAAGTCTTGATGATCTCAAGGACACTGACTTTCATAATACATCCTAGAAAACCTATGAAATAGCTCTCAGAAGTATAAATTTAAAAGCAAAAGTCACATAATTAATTCATATTTTCCCAGCAGATATTTATGCCACATAGGAAAGCCTGCCATCTTTCTGCTTTGTTTTGTTTTTTTAGATGTGATACCTAATTAACACCAGTGATTTTTTCATCCCAGTCACTCTGTTTCTCAGTTCTAGCCATTATTCCAAAGGCAGTGCCTCGGTAAGCAGACAAATGTATGTGGATATACATACACAAAACCCCTTAGCTCTCAGGTTTCTTGGACTGCAGAGTTCCCCTTTCTTGCCACAGATAACTACTTAACTGTCTCTCTTTTCTGTCTTTAGTAACCTTGTGTATTTCACCAGCTACCTCCTGTTTTAGACACAGAGCAACTGATTCATATCTAGTTCTATATCAAACCCTCCCTTTTGAAAGGAAAAGCAGTACTGCTTCAGTTCCTGTTCATGCTCCTGTGCTCAGTGTGTGCCTTTCTACGTCTGGGAATCTCAACAATACTCACTGCCCAGACTTCTCAAACTTATTTCTAGAAGGCTCCTTTGAGTCTGTGTGGAGTCAGCTTGTCCCAAGATAGCACAGTACCTTGCAGAATCGAGCTCTATTGAACTGTCTGGAAATGGAGAATGCAAAACTAACTGTGGGAGTTACTCAGCATTTTGTATGACTAGACCAGACCATTACAGTGGATGACAGAAAGCTGTTTTAATTATGGGAAGAGGCATAAATCATCTGTAAACATCAGGGCATTTCTTTATTCTGTATCCTTCACATTTTGCACTTTTCGCTTGCTGCATCTAGAAGAGATTTCAGAGTGTATTTAGTAGGTAATTATCCTGGAACTGCAGATGCAGTTATAAGATGTGAAACTGGCCATATTTTCACTCTTCCTCTTTATGAATAGCCACAAAACATCCACTGTCCAATCAACAGCCCTTAAACCTAGAGCCATGATATGTGACCAGCTCCACTGAAGATGTTATCTATTCATGCAAGAAATAAGCAGGCACAATTGTTGGAGATAATTAGTTTGCACTCCACAGACCCATCACAATCCTTGGCACTCGTAGTCAGTTAACAGGAGAGCCACAGGCTGTTATTCTGAGAACTGGGAGCTTCTGCATGCACCAGACCATACAACAAAACAGCTTCTTCATTTATGTTCTTCATGCTTTCTCATGAGAGCCACTCTGCACAAGGTGTAGCCAAAGACTGAACTTTAAAGCAGCTCTCTTCAAAAGAAGCATTCACTCCTCTTCATAGGAAAATGCCAGTGAACTTGAAGTAAAACCAGAAAAATCAGCATGGCTATTCCAAATCTACATCAGTGTGATAGATTAAAAATAGCTTAAGATATTTAAAAATACCAATCTTTTCTAAAATGACAATCTTTCATATCTGTCATACTGTTGATATAGCACCTGAAACATGAAAGGTAACAAGCAGAATTTATAATCGGATTTCCATTTCTTCTCTTATCCCATCACATTTTTTTATTCCTCAGTGTGATAATCAATGTTGCTTAGTCAACATCCCAAATTTCTAGTCAGCTTTAGTTTCCATTTCTCACATATAAGCAACTATGTTGCTGGTTCTCAAACTTTTGACGACATTTTATGTCACCAATGCTTTGTTTAAAATAGGTATCTTATTTGATATAAAGGATATAATGGCAAGTTTTGTTTAAGATGAATCTCTTATTTCAGAAATTTACAGAATTCCATATGTCCTATTTGGGCTTGCACAACACTGTGTTATTCAACTAACCAAAATCTTCATCCAGTCAGTATAAGACCAATGATTTGCAAATGCCACCATTGCCAAATCCTGATACCCCTTAGTATGGTTGTAAAAAAAAAAAAAAAAAACCAACAACAACAAATCCAAAATACTAAAACAGATTCCTAACCACTTTAGACCAACTCAGTGTGTTACAGGGGTTTTTATGGGAAAAGTCTGAAGTTGTGGTTTTTTTCTTTTTTTTTACTCCGAGTAGTGATGCAAGAGGGAGATACACATATATTTTTTAATTTGTTCATAGAGAGAGTAGGGGTTCTTTTAAACTCAAAACCACAGCTTTTTCAACAAAGGTTAGTTGCATACATGGCAGGAGCTCTATACTCCACCTCTCAAGGGGTAGAGTGAGGCCCTTGTAAAGCACAGCAGTTTGGTATTGGGCAAACAACTCCCAGGCAACAACAACAGAAAAATCTTGAAAGTCAATGTTATTTTTAGGAGTCTACTATAAACTGACTGATGGTCTTGATCGTAAAATGATCTCTGCTGCATGAAGAGATTTGTTTCAAACCTCCCCCTGCAGGGAAGGCATTATGATGATATAACAGGTCCTGACTCCTGTAATTCATAAGATAAATCCAAGCTGTGAAAAGATGAAACATTCCACGAATCAGTTTAATGTAGGTCATCACAGAAATAATCCTTGTGAACTAGCAACTGTCTTACCAAGCATTGTGTGCTGTGGTTTGTGATAGAGCTGCACAACTGCATTAGAAGTTGTTGGCCACAAATAGCATTTAACTCCTTTGCACTCATTTGGTTTGCACCCCACTCAATGGTTTGCACCATTGGTCATTACGGCTCCATGAAGGCCAGCTCTACAAAATTTCAAGTACATAACCTCCAAATTAAATTAGCAGCAGTGAGTAGTTCAGTACCTCAATAAAAATAAGGCATCTACCTATCTTAGTGCTGCCTGTGCTTCACAGCCCGGTGCCACATCTGTTGGGTTGGTGCCTGGTAGCAGGCACACCAAGGAGGAAACAAATTTAAAAATGCAATCCTCTAACATCTCTTAATGCCAGTGAGCTCAGGGCCAGGCACTGTGTCAAAATGAAGAATCAGAAAGATTTTTTTCATGGGGTAATTCTTCTAAAGGACTGGAGGTATACAGGTATAACTGGGATCATAATTTAGCCTTCAAACTACTGGCTGAAAGCAGTTAATGGACAGTCCCCTTCAGCTTAAGCATTTGACTATTACTTTGAGATTAAAGAGTTTTCAGTTTGAATGTCAGAAGTGAGGTTTGCCTTCATTTATACAGAACCACAGGAAACCTCTATCAATGTGACTGAGTCCCCATTTCGAACACAGCGAGATCTGACAACTATTCAGACAGTACACATGTTAGCAAACTTTCCTTTTTCTGGCAAAAAGAACTGTGTTGTACAGGTCAACAGAACCGCACAGCTATTAGGTTACATCCAGTTTGCAAATGTAATTTCAATAAATATTTGTCTTTTCAAAAGTCCTAGAGAGCTTGTTTGATTTAGGCAGGGGAGCACAACCATCTGCTAGGAGACAAAACAAGCAGCTCTGAAGAAGCCTGGATTCCCTCTGGGCAGCCCACTGTTAAATATCAAAAGGCACTGGGTTCTGGCATGCCATGTATGTTAAGATTTGCTCAGAGGTCAGCATTCTTCAAGCTGAAACCATCAACTCTGAAAGCTGACTCACAAGCAGAGAAAAGTAATAGCCAGATACCTCATCGGCTCTTTCTAGTTTAGGATGCCCTGGCAGGAATTTAATCCTATTATTCATATTTTCATATCATGATTATTTAGTTATTCCTTTTTTCCCTGCTGGTAAAATTTTATGCTGCATCCCCTTGGACTTGTTTTCTTGGCATAGAAACAGACAGGGGAGAAAATGAAGGCTTATCATGAAGTCCTGAAGGATTAGTTTCTCAGGTTTTGGGCAGAAAATTTTAGATGAAAGGGTCCCAAGTAAAAATTATGTCATTCTTTTCAGTATACACTCACAGAGATTGAATCTAGAACTTTTCTTGATGTCAAACAGGACCTGACAGCTCATGAGCTGTATACAAGACTTCCAGAGAAAAGCCAGTTATGTGAAGCATAACCTATGTTTTAGCTGTTTTGACAAATTAAAGAACAAGTTCACAAGTTCTGAAACAAGTTTCCCAGTTTATTTTGAAGGATTTTTCCACCTTCAGAAGGGAACAGATTCAGAACAAGTTACACTCATTTTTTTAATAAAGGTGACATCAGAATGGGTCTAGCAATAAGGTTTAAAATGTAAGGTTTAAAAATTTGCTTTTTGAACCATAAAATTGCTAATTGTCTGCCTTGTCAAAAGATAAATAAAATGAATGCTTCATTACTGTCAAGCTCTTGCTTTCTTGTTTTATATGGAGCGAAATTAACCAGTTTCAGCTACACAAGTAAGAAAATTTGAGATATGTTGTTACCTTTCCTGCAAGGAATCATAAAGAGCTGATTGTCTTCATTTTTTAATTGAACTTCTTTCAGTCTGGCAGACAGTTCCTCTCCTAAAAACACTGGAAAATGTGTGGCACTGAAACCGTATTTGAAAAGAAATCATATCAAAATGTTATTGCAAAGGGATTGGAGGGCCTGGATAGCCATCCCTTTTTTCAGCTTTGTCACCATTTCTTTTTGTGCCTTTGAGCAAATTGTTTACCTTCTCTGATCTCTGAGAGACATGGGTTTTTGTGTAGTGCATACCAAGGAAAGAAAAGTTGACACCGTGCAGCATGTAAATGGCAAATCAACTTGTGTGTAAGAAAGACCAAGTGCAAGATGTATGCACTGCTTTGAGCACCTATGAGACTCCAACAAACGGCACATCTGCTCGGATGCTTTCAAAATCACAGAATAGGAAATATACTATGGGAAGGTTGCCTGAAGGAGTCTGTGTTGAATTTGACTCTAGCAACTTTTAGCTCGTGCCCTCTGAATTCGTCCGTACCAACTTTTAGCCTTCTGCCTGCCTCTCATGCCAGCTGCCAAGCACAAGTTACATAACAGCCACAATGCTCGGTTTTTGTTGATGCAGACTTCCACACAGTATGTAGGATGTTCTAAATCTTTTGTTTTATATTTAAAATTACAACCATTTATATGTACATTTACAACAACTACATCAATGTAAATAGTTATAAATGTTAACTTCCTGGAGATATCAGTCACTACAATCAGTCATGTGGCATCAGTTAAACTTTTAGCCATAGTATGTGCCTGTAAATGTCTTTGAAATCCTCTGATAAATATAAACAGTAACCTTCAAGAAAACTTCGAAGGCTCTATGCAGTACTAGATTTTATGATATGCAATACATACTGACTAAGAAGAAAGTGGCTTAGGTTTAGCTGAACATATGTTGGCATCTCGAAGTTTGCTGTCTGGAACCAAAGTGTAATCACTAGAAATCTAGTCTATACATAGGCAATGGAGTTTACACCATGACCTATCTGATCAAACAGTTTGCCGACATCCTTCAGTTTAATACTACATTCTAAGCTCCACGTATAGACCAGATTTCCATGTTTATAAAAGTTTATGTAACTAGCTACGCTAGGAAAGCTCACACTGTAGATACTTGAATTTATGAATACCATTCCTTGCTCTTCACTGGGGATATTCTGGTTTGCATACATTGTCCAATAATCATAAGAGCCAAGCAGGTCTCCTTTATTTGATGTCCAGTTTCCCCTCTCAGTTTTGTACAACAAAACACGCACTTCTGCAAAACAGCAATTGGTTCCAGCTAGCTCATAAGAGGGCCTTTTTGATATACAGGTGTCTGCATTTTTCTTACCCCTCCAACCATACTGATAGGAACCAACAGCATTTACACAATACCACATTTTAAGTAGCTAGGCTGTAAAAAATTTGCAACATACAGGTGGTTGCCAAGACACCAGTACTGTGGCCCAGAGCTTAGGCAGATTTTATACACTTAGATCCAAAAACATAATTCAGAAGACCTTTCTCCAGAGGCTTGTTACATAGCCCTAGCTTGACCAGCAGAGTCTCTTAGTTACATCTACCTCCCCAGACCCGAGGAATAGGATGTGAGGTGCAGAGTTTAGCACCAATTACTCAGGTGCAACCAGGCGTATGAAAAGAAATGCATCAGATTCATTTAGAGG
Organism: Ceryle rudis; assembly: GCA_033439905.1. Taxonomy (NCBI): domain Eukaryota; kingdom Metazoa; phylum Chordata; class Aves; order Coraciiformes; family Cerylidae; genus Ceryle; species Ceryle rudis. Next base: position 137,706 of record JAAGNO010023147.1, on the reverse strand, counting down.
GTCCATTTATACAACATGTATAATTTACAGCAATAATGGGTACAACACAAGACACAACAATCAAAAAGCAATAAAAAGTGCAGTTGAAAGTAGTATAAAAATTTTTCAATTTAGGCCCAGTGAATGTGGTTAAAATATGCTTCATGCATATCATGTATATTAGATCATTTAGTTATACATTATAGTAATTAATATGTTTGGAAATGAGCAAATCCAGAACAAAATGCTTTAATCAGCTTTTTCTTCAGAACAATTACATTATGCAGAAACTGAATTTTCTATCAGAAAATCATTCCCAACACAGGATTCTTATCATGGAACTTATGGGCTTAATAACATGTCTGCAAAAATTAAATGCTGTGTAACAAGGGCTTTTGTAGACACTAGCTATAGTTAATAAGGGGAAACAAAAATTTTTTTCATGAAAATCTGGTAATAGAATCATAGAATGTTAGGGGTTGGAAGGGACCTCTAGAGATCATAGAGTCTAACTCCCCTGCCAAAGCAGGATCACCTAGGGCATGTTGCACAGGAACACATCCAGACTGGTTTTGAAAGTCTCTAGAGCAGGTGACTCCACAGCCTCTCTGGGCAGTGCTCCATGACCCTCACAGTAAAGAAGTTTTTCCTCATGTTGAGGTGGAACCTTCTATGCTCAAGTTTATACCCATTGTTCCTTGTCCTACTGCTGGGCACTACAGAAAAGAGATTTGCTCCTTCCATTTGACACCCACCCTTCAGATATTTATAGACGTGAATAAGGTCCACTCTCAGTCTTCTCCTCTCAAGACTAAACAGCTCCAGTTGCCTCAGTCTTTCTTCACAGGGGAGATGCTCAAGCCCCTTAATCATCCTCATAGCTATCTGTTGGACTCTTTCCAGTAGATCCCTGTCTCTCTTAAACTGGGGAACCCTAAACTGGACACAATATTCCAGGTGTGGTCTAGCTAGGGCAGAGTAGAGGGGAAGAAGAACTTCCCTACACCTGATGGACAGTTTTCTTAATGCATCCCAGGATGCCATTGGCCTTTCTGGCTGCAAGGTCACATTGCTGTCCTGTGGATAACTTGATATCCACTAGGACTCCAAGGTCTTTCTCCATGGTGCTGCTTTCCATTACGGCAAGGTGGTCAGACATGGATGCTTCAAACTTTAGAAACAGGATTGTCACAGCCATGATGTTACATGACATGACAAAATAAACCAAGTCAGAAAGACATAGGGTAATGAAGCTTTAAGGGAAAAAGACATGTCAGGCTGCAGGTTATGAGCAAACGTGTATGAGGCAGCATTTTGCCAGATCCTGACAACAATGGGTGGTTTTCAAATGGGCTAGACATTATTGTCAGACTCCATTGCACAAGCACTTAACTCGCTTAACAACATCAGAAGACACTCAGATGAATGGCCACTTATCCCTTAAAATAATGCTTGGTGAAAATGAGCATCCAGTCTTGCAGACAGAGGCACCACCTCACTTTTGGGAGAGCAAACTGAACACTTTTTTCCCTGCAAAATGCCCATTAAATATTTTCCCTGCAGGTCATCCACTGATGACTACCATCCATCACCCATATGGTAACTATGTTGGCAGTCATGACTATGGGAGATGAAGAGAACCAACAGGTCCAAAGAATCTTCAGTAAAAATTATTTGATCTACAAAATCCTGGTCTAAATTTCAGCCCCATGTAAAATCAGGAGATGCTTACTTATGAGAACTAATTTTGATCTAAGACTTTTTCCTGTTCTGAAGGCAAAGGGTTTCTGTGGGGCATTCTCCCTAAATTAAAGTATTCCTCATTTTTAGGTATGGTCATGTGAACACCATACTTCATTTCAGGGAACTACACACTAGCAAGAAGGAAAAAAAATCCCAATAAAGACAAGCTATTAAATATCAGTTGGTTTCCCCAAGGAATAAATATAGAAGCCTCATCACTCAGGGTCATTTCAGACTCAGCTGGAGTAGCATTAGGTATCATGATCTTTTTACCTCAGAATACTTTTTTGCTTCATCCTTCATGAATCTTGGACAAAGTTCCCACTGGAAAAACAGGGAGAGAGATGACACAGAGCGTCAACATAACTTGTTGCCTTTCTCCTGCTATCAGAGCATAAGACTTCTACTGGGAAGTTGTCTCTGATGCGGCCTTATCAGAGCAACAGGTTGCTGGCCTTGATGAAATAATATATTTCTCATGCTTTACAGGTTTTGTTTTATTTTTAAAAAGTTGTTTCCTTGGTTAACAATTCATGTCATTCTTTAATCATATTGTTTCTTCTGGATTTTCAAACGTATAAATTTTCATTCAGCGTTCATGTATAAGAACCGTAGTATTTCTGTTGCAGATCCATATGGGTCCTTCAGAAAAGAGGATCTGAACTGTGAAGATTTGACTAAAGACCTTTGTTTATAACAGATGAGAATTTTGAGCTTTTATATAAAAGTTATTTTCATCTCGTCACTGAAATGAAGAGACATACCTTTCTGGTCTGCTTTTAATATGTCAGATCTAAGGCTGCCTAAAAGTAAATGAAACTTTTTTTTTTTTTTTCCCTCCTTCCCCACTTTGATAGGTTTTACTTTAAAACCTTAACCCTTAGCTTATCAATTTCATGATAAGTTACAAAAAACTTTTTGGGAACATTTCCCATCTGTAACTGGACACCTAAAATTCAGAAAAATGGGAATACATTCCACACTACATAGAAGTGTGTTTAAATTAATAAGAAGATTTTTATTGAAATAGTATGTTTGATAATGCTAGAAAACAGAATGTCTAATCTGTCAGTAAGATCAGGAGGAATCTGGGTTTTCTCCATTTGGGAAGAGTACCAGGGAGACCAGTAAGCTGAAATGCAGCAGTTCTGTAAGAGAGGATGCGCCACAAGCTACCTAGTGGGATTCTGAGGGAAAAGCAGTATTCCCCATGGTATTGTGCTGACATGAAACTGCCACATTTTTGGTGTGAAGAAGGAATTCCTGGGGTGCAGAAGGGTCAAATCTATTCTATCCATCCATGCTTCACTGAGGCCTCACTGGCCCAAGTCTCAACTCTTCTTGCTCTGCAATGGATCTAAGTATCTTTAGTGCCTACTGGGCTCATATACTGCTAACAGAAACTGAATAAATACTTACAAATTCTGAAGAGAGATTTGTTAATGGCAAAGTAAAACAAAAGGATGCAGCTTTGAAAAAGGCAGGGAAAAGTAGATTCATATCATACTACTTGCCCTGGGGGGGGAAAAAAAAAAAAAAAAATCAATCAAGATTACATGTTTCTTTCACCACCAATTGATACAGAAGAAAACATCTTTCACTAAATGGCAGAACTACTTGTCTTAGCAGCATAGAAGTGGACTGAAATTCTGGTTTTGACATGTTAGAGCAATTGAAGACAGCAAAACCAAACTGCATCTGTTTTTTGAGTCAGACATCAACTGCATTAGAACTCATAAAAGCAAAGCAACATGACTAATGATTTGAATGTGATCTCTCATTTTTCATGGAGGTAAAGTTCTTTAAGATTTTTCAGGGAAGTGGTATAATTATCAGGACATGTTAGTTGATATCTGGACATGATTTCAGAAGAAATCCTAGATAACTGGCAGAGTGCTGTTATTCTGAAGCTAATACAGGACACCAAAATTAGTGGAACTACAGAAACAGCTGTTACTAAATGTACTTCTGCCCTTGCTGCAACATTATTTTGAAAATTTGGAAACTGCCTGTGAGCGCCATCTAAGCTGAACAGTACTAGATCCAGTGTGAGGGAAACAGCAAAATTAGAGGAATCTCATGCTGCCTGAGGGGGAGACTGAGGAGATTGCAGAGATACAGGTTTCTTTTCTAAGCTGTGTAATTAACTAGACATAAGATATACTGAAGTTTGGTTCTGTATCTTCCCCGTTGCTTGCCTAGCTTGAAATTCAGCTCAGTGTTCGTGGCTCTAGACACAGAGTTCTATTTGGATGGGATAGAAACACTGAACTTTTTTTTATACTTTTTTTATACCTTAAAATTAGACAGATCCAGAGCATGTGAAGCATGTGAGTTCACTTGTCAAGGAGCTCTCCCGTGCAACAAAGCACTTGGAGGGTGCTTTGACCCTTGATTGGGAAATGAACTTTCTCAGTTCTTGTACCAGAGAAAAGTGACACAGTAGCCATGTGCCTCCAGTTACCAGCAATATAACCATGCTGCTTACCTGTATCCCATCCATCTTGGGAGGCACCCAATAACATGAAAAGTATTTACATTCAATTTGCTCCATTTCACAAGATCCACAGAAACCTTCACTTGTCTTCAGCTGCTAGAAGAAAAAAAAGTGTACAGATATATAGTTCAATTGTCTCCATTTTACAGGTGGGAAAGCTGAAAATTGAGAAGATACATGCTTAAGAGTTCACACTGATTAGGTGGCTGAAACAGGAAAGAGACTCCTAGCCCCTTTAAAAAGCCAACATCAGTAGGATGTATTAAAATTTCAACCATCTGTCAAGAGGAATGTCTTGTCACATTTTATTCTGTTTACTTTTTATTATCAAGAAAGAGCACTGACTCTGCCTCCAGCTATGAGAACAAAAGTGGTTTCTGCTGAGGCTTTAGCTTCAGCTTCTTTAGTTCTCTTTTCAATTGCCTTTTAATTCAGCCTCCTTTGTGTCTGGATCTTGTCTAACCTAGCCTTGATCTTACAAGATTAGAAATGTCCTGAAAATATTTGATTATATTTCTCCATTACAAGCTGAAAAGCAACTAGCATGGGTCCATTCATATATCCTGAGATGCACTCATTACAGTTACCAGTCCTCAGTTTTCCTAGCCTCTGCATATGCAGTTCTCTTAGTTGTGCGGCAGCTCAGGATGTTGCAGTGTCACAGTTATGTGTGAGACCACATTGGCTGTGTTTCCAAGTCTGAGGCTGTGGGAAGAGATGTCTTCTTCATTCTTTGAATGCAAATATCTTGGAATCTCAGATTCTGGAATTCTGCTTTCTTGAAGGATTTTTACCATGTACCATTTCTAGTTTAGAAAACAAGATTTTCTGAACTAGGAGTCATGAACTATTTATTGTGTTACTGTCTGCACAGACCTGCTACCAACTAGCATTATAGTCAATAGTCCAGACAGTACTGGTGATGGAATAAAAGTAGAAGAACTTACCCTAGAAAAGAACACCTTATTTTAGGAAAGTAAGTGGTCTTGCTCAAAAACTTTTCATATCAGAACATACTTCAACTTTAATTCTCAAAACTGGTAAGGGAAATAGAAGGAAAACATGGGAGATTCTATTGTTCAGATTCTTAAATTTCTTCATCTACCATAGCTTTGCCACACATTCTGGAAGCACCTTAAGTAGACATGACTGATACTCATAACAGAAAATTCTCTGCCTCTTGCTTTACTTACTACAGGTTTTCACATTGTTTCATTTTTCAGTTACTTATTGTATGGTTTTAGTATTTCAGCTGCCTTACCAAAGGCAGTTAAACATCACTACAGTTCATAATGGCGTGATGCTTGAGATGGTTTTGAGGTCCACTGTCAAGGGTTGGGGCTGGGCCAGGCACTACACAAATGACAGACACTCTCAAATAACCTCTCTCCCTACCCAAAGAGGAAGGGAAAGGGAACAAAGGAGAGAGACTTAAGGATTGGGGGGAAAAAAATTAAACCAACAACAACAAATTAATGAAAATAACAATAAAATGAAATATTTACAAATATATAAAAGAACCAGTGTCAAACCTGATACAGGGACTTGTATCCTGCTTGTATGTTGCTTATATGTTGCTTGTATTTTGCTGGCTTGGGCTGATTTAGAGGCTGGTGTTTGGTTAAGCTTGTCAGAGAAGATAAATGGTTGTAACATCCCTGAGAGAAGAATGAGGGCCCATTGTATAGGTTTAGTCAAGTATTTCCTCAGCCTCTGCAGGTAAGGTCTGAACTAGTATTGAAGGCTCGGATGATGGCCCATGGACTACAAGGCATGCACAGGAGCCTGGGGTCAAAAGTTTAGCTGTGAGGAAGACATCTTACTTCATCCTCAAGACCCCTAGCGACTACCACCAGAAAATACTACACCTGCTCAAAGGGGAGGAGACCTCATCTGCATGTGAAGCAGGGATAGATAAAGCATATGCACAGGCTCATTGCAAAACCTATTGAATATTAAATGTTTATAAAAAGTTGCACAAGACTGCCTGAGGCACGCACGTTTTATGGTGGGGTGACCCCCTGTGCGTCCAGCGCCGAAGAAACATCCTACTTTACAACTGTCCTAGTTGTGGAGTCTGACTTCCGCAAGTCAAAACCCAACCCCTCTGATGGCAATTACATCACAGTCACCGTGATGCTGTGGAGCAGGCACTAGACAAGTGTCAGACTGGACTCAGCAGCAGATGGGAACTGGATTCAGGAGCTGGATTCTGGAAGTGGATTCAGGAACACACAGATTGGGCTAGAAGGCAGAACAGAGTCCTCCTTAAGTGCTGGCCATTGAAGAGACCTTGACCCTCATGGTCCCTCAGTTTTATACCAAGTATGACATATGTGGAATGGAATACCTTGTTGGTCAGGTTAGGAACACCTTCCCTGTCTGTTCAGGGTCACCTGCCCTGTCTGTTCCTTCCTGAAGGTGTGGTCTTCCACTTACTGCACCCCCAAAGTGTTATACAAGATTCACCAGTGATCTTGGTTTCCACGGGAGCAAGTATAAGCAGAAGCCTTTCTGTACACCAGTCCTGAGTAGTAACTCTAAACATCAAGCACTATCACTGCTAGAAGCAGACACTGTCTGTAAAAATAAGCTGTTAACTTCAGAAAGTGCAGTTAGTTAGAAGAGACTCAGATCAAAAGTAAAAATCACTGAACAGAATTAGATCTTTTCCAAATCAAACTACGACATCCACAGTGACCATAGTCTGACCTAGCAACAGTCCTAACACGCAAGTTTCACTCTTGCTGTCGAAAATTTATCTGTAACAGAGGAAAGAAGTCTTTGACTATCCTAATCCTGAAGTTTTAGGTGACTTTTTTGGTATCTTAGGCTCAGATCACTGAGCATCTTGAAATAAAAAAACGGGAAGGTGGTTAATACTTTATGGGAATCTAATGTAGAGTGGAAATTCACCTGCGTTCATAGCAGCCTACCGCTCCCAGTAGTGTTGTTTAACAGACAGGTTGTTACATCTATACCAGCAGTGTGATACACATATTACTGTTCATCAACATTAACAACTCAGAGGCAGAGGAGTGGAGGAAGATCCCAATGCTACAGTACCAGCTCGAGAACATTTTCATTCTTTCCACTCCTTGTTTGCTATGCAGACATAGAATAGCTTGGACTCAAACACTGACTTACATTACCAGTCCCCCCATGCCCAGTATAAGGCAGCTCTAAATTTTCCCAGACTCTGAAATCACAACACAGAAGGCTGGAATCTGAACCTCAGGCTCACTATGGTAATGCAGGGTAAATCTATCAGCCCAGTACTAATGGCTGGAGGCTGGCAATGCTGTGGAATTCATTACAGAGAAACCTGCTGCCCAACCTAGTTTGAGAAGAAAATCACATTTCTCACAAACATAATGCTTGACTGATTAAACTCAGTTGATTTTAAACAGCTACTACAAACTTCCACCTGACTGCCACTGCATGCTCTGCACTTGCAGTGTCATATTGCTGTATGTTTGTTCCTAGGTATCTAGCTTCATTTTAGTAATCACACTCCTGTTTCTCTCCACATTTAACAATCTATAGCCTAGCAGGTTTGAATGAGACGTATGCCTCCCAGCAAGAGCTTCTACGCAGAGATTGTATTTCCTAACTTTAGTATGCCAGAATCTTCTTTATACATCAGTCACTTTCAGCGATCCTACCCATGGGGGAATCTCCCATAAACAGCTGTTGGGTGTCCAGATGTAGGATACCATGTGACAGATGAATTAGTCTTGGACATCATTTCAGCAAAGATGTTTAGCTGCATAATTTTATTCTTCGGCAGTTGCTATAGACATCACTTACAGAAAAGCTTCCTAGTATATTCTGGTTTAGGAATGGAATAAAAAGAGAAATACTTAATATGATCACTGCTGTCTTCCTCTGTACCACACTAAGAGTTGCACAAATTACTCAATAGTTGCAACAACTTCTTGTTTACCTTCAGGTCTCAAGAAGATTACTTTCACTCTAACTTAGTGCCAGAAGCAAGTTATTCTACTAGTTTTCAGCAAGAACCAACAACATGGCAAAATTCAACGTCTTTTAGAGAGCTGGAAATATTCAGCTATTTTGAAGGGAAGATGTCTTTTTTTTTAATAAAAGTTTCATAAATCAACACTATTAAGCCAAGTACAAGAGAATCAATCAGGAGAGACTCTGGCTTTGTAGGACTGCCACATTGATATGAAAATGATGGAGACAAGAAATTCAATGACATAAACAATCATCAGAATTTTTTTCAGCACTCCTTTTTCTACCACAGATTTGACCTTGTTGCAAGAGAACAAGTTCAAAATTTCTGTTCTGCATTGTTGGCAGCCACTTTAGGATGACTTTTCAATTTCCTCTGCATTACAAAAAGGTTTATAAAAACAAGGATCTCAAGTACATATTGCATCTGAGCAGAGCAGATGAGAGAGAGATGTAGCAGAACAGACTAAAATTAGAGGCAAGAAAGCTATGCATTTGTGGTAATTAAAACCTAAGCTATCATTACTCACCTAAGAGAATGGAGTATATAAAAATTCAAATTATAATAGATAATTTCCATTATTACTAAAACAGACAGCTATTGCAAAAAGTCAGTGAGAGATTCTCAAAGGCAGTTGGCCCTTACAACCAGAATCAAGCATTGTACACCACCATTTTACGATCTTTGCTGTCTTATGAAATCCATAGAAACACGGATGGTTGTGCCACCCGTCCAGCAAATGGGAGACCCAAGTTCCAGTGCCTGTATAATTTCAGTGAAAATACAGATAAGGTTAACTGAAGCAAAATATTTCTCCCATTTCTCCTGTAGCTTTGTAATTGTGAAGCAGTAATGTCCTTATCTTGTCCCCATCCATATCTCCACAGTCAATTATTTTTCTATATGAGCTGGTATAGTTTCAAGGGGAAAAAGAGATTATTCATCCCATGATATTTGATTGACTGATATTCAGACCATTAGTGTGGGAGGTGCAGCTTCATACCTTCTCAGGCAGAGATAAAATTAATCTGTCTCTCATTTCTGAAGTGACAGGTCTTATGACTAAATCACTGGATAAAAGAATGTAGGGTAAAACATCTGCCACAGAGCAAGGATTCACATGCTTTCTGTATTCCAGGAATATGTCTTGCATTAGACATCACAGAGCAGATAGGTGAAGGAACACCTATACTTCAGATCCCAGTGTAATTGACCTTCCATTCAATGCACTGCTAGACACGACCAACAGGAGACATTAGCTTCCTAGAAAACATCATTAAAAAAGTAAGCACCTAAAGTAAGTGAACAGGAGTTACATAGAATTACACAGAATTATCATAGAGGCTGCAATAGACCTTTGAGATTATCAAGTCCAACCTAAGACCTGACACCACACCACCTAGCTAGAGCATGTCACTAAGTGCCACATCCAGTCTTTCCTTAAACACCACAA
>JAAGNO010023147.1:89706-127955 GCA_033439905.1 Ceryle rudis | reverse complement strand
CATCCTTGGTTGCAATGTTCCCCCTCACATCCAGTAAGGGATGGAGATTCTCCCTGGTTCTCCTTTTATTGTTGATGCACTTGTAGAAACTTTTTTTGTTGTCCTTTATGTCGGTGGCCAGGTTGAGTTCCAGCTGGCCTTTTGCCTTCCTAATTTTCTTTCTGTATAACCTGACAAGATCTCTGTACTCCTCCCAAGTTCCCTGGCCCTTCTTCCAAAGGCGGTAACCCCTCCTTTTCTTCCTAAATCCCATCAAAAGCTCCCTATTCAACCAGGCTGGCCATTTTCCCTGCCCTTTAATCTTACAGCACATGGGGATAGGCCTCTCCTGAGCATTTAAGATTTCCTTCCTGAAGAGCATCCACCCTTCCTGGATCCCTTTGCCCTTCAGAACTGTCTCCCAAGGGATTCTCTCAACTAGTGTTCTGAACACTCCAAAGTCTGCCCTCCAGAAATCCAAGGTGGAGGTTCTACCCATCGCCCTCTTTACATCACCAAGAGTCGAGAACTTAACCAATTCATGATCACTAAGCCCAAGACGGCCTCTGACCACATCTCCCACTAGTCCGTCTCTATTTGTGAACAGGAGGTCAAGCAAGGCACCTTCCCTGTCAGGCTCATCTACCAGTTGTGTCAGGAAGTTATCTTCCATACACTTGAGAAACCTCCTAGCCTGGCTGCTCTCTGCTGTGTTATATTTCCAGCAGATGTTTGGTAGGTTGAAGTCCCCAACCAGAACAAGGGCTGGTGATTGCAAGACTTCAGCCAGCTGTTTATAGAATATTTCTTCTGCCTGCTCATCTTGGTTGGGTGGTCTATAGCAGACTGCCAACACAATATCTCCCTTAAATGACTTTCTTTACATCCTTACCCATAAACACTTAACTTTATCATCATTGAAATCAAGTTCTATACACTCAAAAAACTCCCTAACATACGGGGCCACACCCCTGTCTCTCTTTCCTTGTCTATCCCTTCTGAAGAGCTTATATCTGCTCATCACAGCATTCCAGTCCTAACAGTCGTCCCACCACATTTCCTTGATGGCAGCTACATCATAGCTGTCCTGCTGCATAATGGCCTCCAGCTCGTCCTGCTTGTTACCCATGCTACGTGCATTAGTGTGGATGCACTTGATCTGGGCTTCCGATTTCACACCCATCCTTTACGCCTAGGCTCATTACTGGTGGGCCATGCTTTATTCCCTTCCCTTTTCAATTCTAGTTTCCTGGCCACTGCTGTGGTTACTAACCTATTAGGGAGCCCTGTGTTTTTATTGTTGCATATACCACCCTTACCCACCTCAGGTGGAATGGCAGATTGACGGCCATCTTTGGGCTCTTCTCTAGTGAGCCTGGTTTTATTCCCTGCCCCCTTCGAGCATAGTTTAAAGCCCTCTCAATGAGCCCGGCCAACTCCTGGGCAAGGATCCTTTTCCCCCTTTGAGACAGATGTACACTGTCTGCCGCCAGCATGCCAGGTGCCATATGAGCTTCCCCATGATCGAAGAACCCAAGCTTCCAATTGTGCCACCAGTCCCTGAGCCATGTGTTAATCAGGTGTGTTTTCAACCCTCTTTCAGTGTTTTTCCCTTCTATTTGGGGGACTGGTGAAAACACCAATTGCACACCCATACCTTCAACTAGTGGCCCCAATTCCTTGAAGTCCTTCTTAATTGACTTCGGCCTTCTCTCTGCAACCTCATCATTACCAGCCTGAATCACTAACAAGGGGTAATAATCAGACAGCTTCATGAGAGCAGAGAGCTTCCTTTTAAGGTCTCTAACCTGAGCCCCAGGGAGACAACAGACTTCCCTGTGGGATGGGTCTGGTCAATAAATGGGCCCTTCTGTTCCCCTAAGGAGAGAGCCACCTACTACAATTACCCTCCTTTTCTTCTTAACTGAAGAGGTCATGAGATGTGGGGGTTAGTGAAAAGCTGTGGGTGACTCACAGGATGGATCCTCTCCTCCATCGTTGTTCACCTGGTCCTTAAGTCCCAAAGCCCCATACCTATTGTGCAAAGGCAGCTGGGAAGGTGAGGGGGCCAAAAAGGTTGTCGTTTGCCTCTCTGAGGAGGGACCTCTCTCCATTCCCCCTTGTCTCTTAGGTCCCCTCTTTTTGCTTGGTGACAGGAGGGGAGGGGCTCCTCCACTTCATTTTGAGAAACACCCTCATTTGTCCCTCATTTTCTAGAGCCCCACACCTACTGTGCAAGGGCAACCAGGAAGGTGGGGAAGGCTGGGAAGGGACTTGCCTGCCTTGCCGAGTGGGTCCTCTCCCTTTAGCTGGTGGCAAGAAAGGAGGGGATCTTCTCCTTCCTGTGGAGCTCCCCATCTCTTCTACAAGGGCACTGCAGGCAGAGCTCATCCCAAGAGAATATTCCTGCTCCATTTTTTTGTGCCAGGCAGAGACCTGTTCCCATCGACACTGCTCCTCCTCACAAGCCAACTGTGCTATGATTTCCTCATCAGAAGGCGCCTCGAATTTGAGGGCTCCACACCCGTTAAGTGAGAGAAATGGGGGAGAAGGGGACAGGATTCTCCTGCCTTTCTGAGCTTTTCTTAGCCACAGCCAGAGACCTGCACAGCTGTGTGATTGTGTGGGAGTTCTGTCTGGGTTCCTTCATCCTCATTGTGACTCTTTGCCTTGTTATGACCATATTTTATAATTCCCTGCCTGGGAGGGAACCAACCCTCCTCATGAAAGTACTGGTCTAGTTCTGGGACTGCCACTCTCTCTGCCCACTCTCTCTCGCCTTCCCTGTCCTGAGAAAGCCCCACTTCAAGCCCCCTCAGTAATTAAATGGGACAGCGCTTACAGTTGTCACTCTCTGCTGTAGCTGGCTTTTGCTGGCTCGTGCCTGCCATATCACCCTCCCAGTGCACAGGAGCTGATCACTCTGACTAGTGAACTTACCTAGTGCACCAGCAGAGGCTCACCTCCCTGCCCAACGAGCTGCAAACAGCTACAGCACCCCCCGGGGCACAACAGGCCCTGTTTGCTCACCCCATGCTGTGTGGGCAGTGACTTGTAGTCCGATTAACTGTGGGTGGTTCTGGCTCCTCCCAGGCACTCTCAGCGGCAAAAGAAGGTCAACAAAGAAGGGCAACAAAGCTGGTGAAGGGTCTAGAGAACAAGTCTTATGAGGAGAAGCTGAGGAAACCAGGGTTGTTTAGTCTGGAGAAAAGAAGGCTGAGGGGAATCTTATCACACTTTACAACAAAGAATATTGTAGAGGTATTTGGATCAGTGTCTTCTCCAAGTAGTAAGTCATAGCACAAGAAGAAATGGCCTCAATTTGTACCAGGAGAGGTTTACATTGGACAATAGGAAACATTTCTTCTCCAAAAAGGTTGTCGAGCATTAGAACAGGCAGCCCAAGGAAGGGGTTAAGTCACCATCCCTGAAGGTATTTAAAAGACATGCAGATGTGGAATTTAGGGACATGGTTTGGTGGTGGACTTTGAGGTGCTGGGTTAAAAGTTAATCTCAATATTAAAGATCCTTTCCAACCTAAATGATTCTGTGTTGTCTATGTATCTCAAAGTAATGTACACACTTGTGAAATAACCCAAGCCATCTTGAAGGCTACGTCTTCTGAGATGAAAAAAATAATGAAATAACCGTTTACATCAGAAAGCCCCAATGGGTTCATCTCCGTGTGCAGATTCTGTGTGTGTTAGTACATTTGATTTAAGATTAGAAAAGACTTCACTGCAGAAAAAAACCCAACATGTCCTTTGATCCTGTAGGATAATAGGCTACAGTATTCCCAGGTTACTGTCAGAAAGCAATCTTCAAGAGGCCAGTTAGCTGAAGCAAAAAATAGGTTTATATAAAACTAAAGTTAGGGAGAAAGTTGGAGTCTTTTGAATTCAATCACTTTTCAAGGTGTTCATCTCAGTGGCATCCAAATACAAATGTGAGAGGTGTGAGGGGAAAAAAATGGAATAGCACAGAGTAGTTAGTCATTAGGAGGTCACAGAGGGAGGCAGGGTTTTTTTTAACACATTAGCTTCAATGATAAGTAAACCCTAAAAGTTCAAAAATCAACTCTGGATGGACAATCCAAAGTTCAGTTATTTCTCTAAACTTTTGGGCTATACTCTTCCATATAATAAGAAAACAGAACATGCTCCATTGTCTTTTACATGGTATAAATGAGAGTAAAAGAAAGCAGGTATTGGTCTTTTAATTTCAGTACCATTACACAGTTGATTTATCTATCTCATCAGGTGGCACATCTCCTGAGAACATACTTTCAAACAGAACATCCCCTTGGTTTAATAACATGATAGAAATATCTACCACTTTCCAGCTCCAATTGGAACTAGCAAATTCACAGAAAGCAATGAAAATTGACTTTATCAGAGCTACATTTATTTACCCAGCTTTTTTCAAAATCTCACAGCTGGGGAGAAGACAGGCAGAAACATACTTTTTCCAAAACACTTTACTCTCTTATTAGCTACAGTTTCCACAAAACTCATACAGATCCCGTCCCCCCTTTCTATTACTGTTAACAGGAATATCAGGTTAGAAAGGCAACCAAGCTGGAAGGAAAGAATATTACTAACACCTGAAGTTGACTGAGTGTCAGCTGAACAGGGTCTGAGTCAATAGCCTCTACCTTCAGGTAAGCACTGAATCTCATCTTTGCCACATCCTTAGACCATAATATCTGGCCCTGTGGTGTTTGCAGGAGTGGCCTCAAGGCTGTGGCTGAAAACAAGTTCACTAGTTAGTCACACTGGACCATCCCACCTAGCTGTCTCAAGCAAAACTCCAGGGCATACGCGCACTGCACAAGCACACATGGACACAGTTATCCAGCAGGTAAATGGGCAACACCTCTCCCTGCTCAGCCTACTACCTTCCACCCATTTCAGTGTTTCTTGTAGCAACCTCATGTAATGGGCTCTGGACTGTCTTCTCAGGACTCCAGTGCTCTCCTATAAAGGCACATGGGGTTTGCAGCAGCTGATTACCATAGGCATAAAATGTGCTTGATTTTAAGAATATGCTTAATTGCATTCTTGAATCAAGACTCAATCAGTCCCTTCCAGCACTGGTTAGGGGCCTGATCTTGCAGTGTATGCTGATTCATGGCTTTGGCTTCACAGAGTTTATTGAAGAATCAGTGCTAATTTCCCACATTTTCAAAGTCTTTAGGTATATAAGTGTAGGAATCAATCAGTGTTCTCCTTTTGCCGTTATAAATCTTAGCTGCTATCAACATCAAGTGCCAAAAGATGAAAAGAAAATATTTCACTCCCAAAACCAAATGTGAATGCCTTTGAGAGGTCAAGGGTGGCGAGGTGTCTATTGTATGTGTACATACATAAATCATTGATAGCCAGATTACTTCCCTACATTGATCACATCATACTTTCCTAGCAGGTAGATTATCTAAGAAAATAATCACTAAATTAACTTGAAGCCACCAGCCTCCCAGCAAGATTAATGATACATAATTTACTTTATGAAAGAAGCAAGCATCCAATAAATTAGAAAATGCACACCACCATCAAAGCAAATTGTTAAGTATCTCCAGCACTTACCTTACTGAGCAGTTGACAAATGGTCTTCATATTCTTTCCATCAAATCAGAAGTATTTTCTTGTCACTCACCTCATTGTATAAGCAAATATCTGCTGACTTCCTGTAAGCATGCTATTTACTCCAAATTCATTTCAGGGACAAAGTGTTTATATTCACACATGTACATATGCATACACAGTAAGAGAGATTTAAAAGAATCAAGATTCCTTTTGTGGGGCCTTAAGTTAAGACTTACTTGAATGTGCTTAGGTGTTTTTTACCAAAGTGAAAAATAAATGATCATTCAGTAGCAAGATTTATATTGAAGTTAAAAGTACAGCATCAGACCTTGACTTACAGCATGCTGTTCACACCTCCAGGAGCAGCTCTGGCTCTGGAAGTAAGAGTCACCCTTTCAGATCCTTCCTACATCATAGTTCTTATACTGTCATCTTCTTAGGACTACTGGAGATAGACATTTATGGTTTTTTTTTTTCCTGAATTATTTTTCTTAGGGATATATTTACCTTTTACATTCATATAGTACATGATTTTTCTATTAGCATCATAAAAACAACCCCATCAAAACTAGCTCACTTCCACCTCTTAGTGTTTTCAGCCTCTAGCATCCACAATAGTTAAATTTTAGCTTTTAAGGCTTTTTTATTTAGTTCTAGATGATTGATTGTTACTGAATACACTCCATAGTGCTGTCACAAGAGGGAAGGGGTAAATGGAGGTTATAATTAGCACTGTTTCTGAAAACATTAATCAAATATTAACCAGCCTTCACTAGCTTCAAAAAAGAAAGGTCTGTGTTTCACATTTTATGTGGACAAAACTGAGGCATGGAGAATGGGTGTGACTTGCCTGCAGTCAAAAAGCAAGTCATTAATGGAAGTGCCAAGTATCATGGTGATAATCACATGGTGTCAGGCATTATGTCTGACCCTGAGCTTTGTGGTTTCATATGAAGGGATAGGGGTGGGCAATCACTGCTTGGCAGGCAAAAGCGGTAACAGAAACAGGGCCCTTGGGACAGACTACTAGGGCTGAGCACTGTTAAAGGAGCACAGTTTCTGCTCCCACCAAGCAGTAAGATGATCAGGAAAGGTAATTTTGGCTTCCTGGGGAGACTGCATTCCTCACAGGCATTCAGATTACAACCATTCTCCAGTGACAGAGGTAGCAGAAAATCTGGCTTTAAAGAGCTCTGGCATAGGAAAAGGAGACAATGAGTTTATGCTGGTTCCCCAGCCCAATAAACTGCTTCACTTCAGTCATGAGCCCTGATAAGTATCAGATAAAGATCAGAGGGACCATGATCCCATATGAAATTTTGAGAAGTGGTTGAAAACTCCCACCAGAGCAAATAGCACCATGAACAGCACAAAAATTAGGAAGAAGGGCTGACAAACTCAGTGACTTGGTGAAGAAAGGATGTCGGAGACATAGTTCATATAATTTGTACTTTTAACAGCTCAGTTTGGATGGTATTTCCATTGTCTGGCATATTTTGTCAAATGTAATACAGTCAGGCTGATTCATTCATTCCTTGATGCCATTAGTTATGAGGATGAGCTTTCTGAGCAAAGAAGACCTGAACAATATAGCTGATTGTTTCTCTTGGAGGTTCTGTCTGACCAGAAAGCTATCTAGACAAGTAAGCCTTAATGATACATCTATACATTTCTGAGATAATGCAACTCAGTAAGGGAGCACTAAAAGTAACTTAAAACCTAAAAGCACAATAGAAGACAAAAATAAACTAATCTTCAACAACACCGACACATGCACAATGATTTTACAATTCTTGATACTTTTGTTTGACATAAACAGGAAGCAGCAGGTTTTTTGGTTTTTGGTTTTTTTTTTTGTTTGTTTGTTTGGTTTTTTTAATATCAAAAGATCACTAAGGAAGAAATGTAGTGAATTTGATACTCAGTGGCAGCACATTGTTGCTTCACTATCATGGGGGTAACTTAGAAGCAGAGTTCCACATTCAAGTAGGCAAAGAATTTCAACATATTACCTAGCCCTGTACGGAACACACATTTAAAAAAAATAATGGCTTACTTCTACATAGAATGCTATTACAGCCTGCAACGTTACTTCTGAGTGTAACCATTACAGGTGGCATTTCATTTGGTAATGAACAACTGCAAAGGGGTCACAAAGATGAAGGTACAGAAAAAGTCACACTGCAAAAGGAGAGGAAGGAAGGAGGCAGGAAAAATAATGGACCAGTTTTCATAATTATAGCTGAATGAGCAATGGGTGCTACTGCACACGTTCAGGCAGATTCAATCAGCAAGCTGCATACTTTCACAACCACTATTCTACCAAGTTCAGGCATCTGCAGGAATAGTATGTTGTATTGCCTTCTCTCTTAACTTTGTGTAGTGTTTCTCAAGATGCTTACTATTTCTGTGGACAGCAGCTGCATCATCCTACTTCTGCTAAGTCAGAGTGCCAGGGTCTAAAACTACCATGCTTGAATGATAGTCTCCATGGCACAGTGGATTTCGCTGTTGACTTACAACATGCCCTAATCTGAGAATCACCAAATCATCATCAGAAACAAACAACAAACAAAACCACAACACACACACAAAAATGAAACAAAACACGAAAACAGAAATGGAAAGAGACTGTGAGGCTGTGAAAGAAGTGTATGCTCTTCCATTTAGCATGTAAAAAAGTGTGACAGGTACAGCACTCAGATTCTGAACAAGAACATCACGTTGCAGACAGAAAGTCTTCTTTCATTGCACATCCTTTTCTCCAGAACAGCTGATAAAGAGATGACATTGGGCAGTACAGAAATGGAAACTGGAGACCCGGTGGCATGCTAGCCACATAGTCTCATGCCCTGTATACCTTCTTAAGTGCAATATTCAATGACAGAATAAAATAAAGTCAGTCAGACCCAATTCTCACATACACTACTGAAGCAGAGCCATCTCATGATACAGAAATTGCACAAGAAGCCAGCAGATGCTAGAGCACAGCTGTTACTTTATGAAGGGGCTGGCAATGTCACACTCCAGGAGTACAAAGCTCAAGGGGTATTTAATGACACCAGAGTCAGAAATGGCCACTTTGAGACACAACCACTGGAAACAGAGCTATGAAAAACTCAGTCAAATGGCTGTATACTGTCAGTCCACCCTGGAGTACAGAACCAGCATCTGGGCAGAGAAATGCAGGTAAAAAGATTCACTACTGAGCTTTACAACACATGTGCTGCATCAATCGCTTTTCAGATAAGATAAAAATTGGTCTTTTCATGATCCTGAGTGGTATAGATGTGGATAATAGATCAACAGGTAACCTGCGATCAGAGTCCCTTCAGCTTCCTACTCTTAGTCACCTGTCATTGGGGCAAGGGGGTTTATACACTAATCCGGCTCATCTGGAAGAGGGTAGGAATGTTGAGTCATTTATACCTCACAGCAGTGGAAGGCCCTCCATAATATACAAGATAAATAAGATGGAAAGGCACATGGTTCTGCAGAAAGCCTCTATAATTCCACTGCCCTCTACGGATGCTTTTGTTGACTCATTGTTTAACACTTCATCACTTCTTTGAGACTTCATATACAGATATAACAGCTAAGTAAAGTATCTCTCTGAAACTACTAGTTTAAAGGGTTATGTCCTTTGTGTCTTGTCCCAAAGAGGCACAAAACATACTGTATATCCACTGACACCATTTGGCACCTCCTAGTACAGCTTCTGTCTGTAAGGACCCACAGTGCCATCAAAACAGTTACATGCCCACACTTCTCCAAAGCCAGCAGATCAAGACCAGGGAACTGTCAAGACCAAGTTTACTACTGTCTGCCAGCTTTGTCTCATTACCTATCATGTATCATCTCTGCTATGAGCTAGCAATAAACTGTCTTTCTTATTACCGTTGCAATGTTCACGTAATTAAGTTGTTCTCAAATTGTAGGCTATTACGGCTTACAGATTTCAATGAAATTGTTGTGACAATTCAGAAATGCTTATTCTCTCTAACCAGTTTATAGGAAGAGACACTTCCCAATTGTATGTGAAAAGAATGCTCTAATTCATTAGGAGTCATGTTATAACTGAGTATCTTGATTGAACTGCTCATCAAAGTTAGAAGTCTAAGGAAATCATTTGGATTATATTTATCACCACCGAAAAAAATAGTTACTCAACAAGGCATGGAGCTCTAGGCAGAATTTCAATTTGGGGAAGAAATTGGTGCCTATTCTTACAAGTTGTGACAATTACCTCTTTCTCTTGCTAAATGAACTTAACATAGAAGACCTGAAGTTCAGCTTAAGTGTGGGGTAATTACAAAATTCATACCCTCTTTTCATTTTTCACATCAGTAGCTAATTTCTCTTCTTTATATTTTATTAGAATAAACTGTTTTACTGTGCCATTGAATCGTATGCAGTATGAAACAGAAATTCAGGTTAGTGGGACAAATATGAGTATCACATTTTCCCACTGAGACAGAAAATATACCAGTATATAAAACATATATCAGCATGTAAACTTATCAGTATGTGTTACATACATTACTCATGAAGTAAAATATACCTTACCCAGCTAGGAACACACTGGAAGAGGGTCCTTCACCAAGTGTATGAAATTGGAGGTAGGCCACTGGTCCACTCAAGCAGCAAAAATGTCTTCTGTGGCAATTGTTTTTTCATTACCAGTAAGACAAGACTTGCTGCTAGACTCAAGATCTGCGATTCAGTGCTGTGCAAACCCGAGACACAAAATGCTTCCTTTTCTCACTTTTTGTCTCTTATACAGTGAAAAGTTGGAGGAGGCAAGATTATCATGCTACAACAGCATCAGAAATAAGAGACTTGGGAAAAAGAATTAGCAGAAGGACAAGATATGCCTCTGGGCATTACAGATAAAAACAACTTTAAATACCGCAAGAAGGGAAAATAGAAAATTTTCTGCATCTTCCAATTTTTGCAGACAAGGAGGCTAACAAACACAGGATTTTTAATGATTAATGAAGGGAATAGGATTGACTTTCCAAAGCTTCACTGAGTACTAAATCAAACACAACCTTTAACTCTTCCCTTTGAGGGTGATATATCTAATTTCACCATTAGTGTCTATCATTGCTTTTTATAAAAATTGGATCTATCTACTTCTACAAATACATGTTCTTCCCCTGGGGATGGTTCAGGACACTCCAATCAAGACCTCCTTTCTAAAGCAACAACAATCCCGCTGAGAGCAACTGATCTGTGCACTCACTCCTTGCTGTCCTTTGCTAACACCCAGAAGGGAAGCAGGAATGAGGTCAGGTTTGCTGACCTTTCTCCAGATCTTGACAGGACCAGAGACATCTAAATACTCCTTGGACCTATCCTCAGCTTTAAAGCTGCAGATTCCTGTGGGAGATGTGTTTAAGATTGTGATATATTAAAATGCTGCCTTTTTTTTTTTTTTTCCATACCAAAGGCACAGTAGTTTAACATAAAAGAGTAAGGAACTAATTTAATGTATAATACAAAAACTAAAAGGACCAGACTTTTTAAAAGAAACTTTCTCAATCAGCTTTTCCTCATATAAGCCCCTTTCAGTGTAATCCTTCCAATGCAATTCCTTCCATGCAAATCAAAGTGCCTTTAAGGATGAGGTAGTCAAACCAAGCAAAGAAAAGATCCTCCTCTAGCTTTAGCACAGGACTAATCAAGAAAAGTTGGGGTACAACATAAAGAGAATAAAAATAACAGGATCCTACCCTGAGTTCTTTGCCACTCCTTTTCACCACGCAGCTAACACTGACACACTTTCTTCAAGAAAGGGACAGATATTAAACAACTGGTGATAGATACATGACAAATATAAAAGAGAAGAGAGAGCAAATTTTAAAATAGTAGATTCACAAGGAAGACTTTTGTCATTGCTATAGTATATAACTTTTTTAAGCACTCTTACTTTGTGTCTTGAAAACAAAGATCCTTATGTAACGTGGTGAAGATGGGGATGGGCATTCAGAGAGAAAGAATGAGGTTTGCAGTTCCGACTTTTGTCAGCATAGAATCATAGAATTGTTTCAGTTGGAAAAGACCCTAAGATTATTGAGTTCAACCATTAACCTAACACTGCCAATCTCACCACTAAACCGCATCCCTCAGCACCTCATCTACATGTCTTTTAAAATCCTCCAGGGATAGTGACTCCACCACCTCCCTGGGCAGCCTGTTCCAGTGCTTTATAACCCTTTCTGTAAAGAATTATTTTCCCCAGCATCCAACCTAATCCTCTCCTGGCACAACCTGAGGCCTTTCTGCTTGCCCTGTCACATGGAAGAAGAGACTGACCCCCACCTTGCTACAACCTCCTTTCAGGTAGCTGTAGAGAGTGATAAAGTCTCCCCTAAGCCTTCTTTTCTCCAGGCTAAACAACCCCAGTTGCTCCTCATAAGACTTGTTCTGTAGACCCTTTACCATCTTATGTCCTTCTTTGGACATGCTCCAGCACTATAATGCCTTCCTTGTAGTGAGAGACCCAAAACTGAACCAAGTACTCAAGGTGCATAATGGAGCTCCCATCACTTTGTATACTCTGAAATCTCTGATACTCACAAAACTGAAGGAAATGAAAGATGTGAAATACCTGTGATGATGTGTGCCAGGAGTTATTATACAATCCAAGCTCTTAGCTGGTACTTGAAATGACTCCTACCAACTTCAAAACCAACAAGCTTTCTTTCAGCCTCCCTGGTTCATATGGATCTTGTACTACAAGCAGTCTGAGAGACAGGTAGCATGTTGAAATGTCCCCTTTTAGGGAGAATGTGAGGATTTCATGACAGCAGGTGGGTTGAAGTATTTCTCAGTATTCTTTCCAAAAAAAAAAAAAAAAAGCCTTTCATGGTAGATAATGACAATTAAAACAGCAACAACTAACGTGATCTTTCTAATTGTAAAACTTCAGCTGCATTACACTGAAAAAAAATAGAGGGGCAGAATTACCTCCCTCAACCTGCTGGCCACACTGCTTCTGATGCAGCCCAGGATATGGTTTGCCTTGTGGGCTGCAAGAGCACACTGCTGGCTCACATACAGCTTTTCATCCACCAGTACCCTCAAGTCCTTCTCAGGAGAGCTGCTCTCAATCCCTTCATCTCCCAGCCTGTACTGATACTGAAGGTTGCCCCAACACAGGTACAGGACCTTGCACTTAGCTTTGTTGAACCTCATGATGTTCACACAGGCCCACTTCTTACACTCATCCAGGTCTCTCTGAATAACACCCCATCCCTCTGCCCTGTCAGCTGTACTGCTCTGCTGGGTATCATCTGCAAATTTGCTGAGGGTGCATTCGATCACACTATGTCAGTGATGAAGATATGAAACAATACTGGTCCCAGTAGGTACCCCTGCAGGACACCAGTTGCCACTGATCTTCATATGGACATCGAGCCATTGACCACCAGCCAATTCCTTATCCACTGAACAGTCCACCCATCAAACTCATATCTCTCCCATTTAGAGGGAAGGATATTGTGAGGGACAGAGTCAAAGGCTTTAAAAAAGTACAGACAGACAACATCCATAACTCTTCCCTTGTTCACTGATGTAGTCACTCTATCATGGAAGGCCACCAGGTTGGTCAGGCAGGACTTGTCCTTGGTGAAGCTACACTGTCTGTATTGAATCACCTCCATATCCTCCATGTACCTTAGCATAGCTTCTAGGAGGACCTGTTCCATCATCTTCCCAGGCACAGAGGTGAGTCTGACAGGTTAGTTGTTCCAAGGGTCCTCCTTTCTACGCATTTTAAAAATTGACTTTTTCCAGTCACCAGGAACTTCACTTGGCTGCCAGGACTTTCAAATACTGTTGAGAGTGGCTTGGAAACTACATCAGCCATTTTCCTCAGGACTCTGGGATGCATCTCATCATGTCCCATTGACTTACATATGTTCAGGTTCCTGAGGTGGTCACAAACCTGATCTTCTCTTACAGTGGGAGGGACTTTGCCCCCTTGGTTCTGGTCTTGTGATTCATCAGCTGAGAAAAGAGGTTGCCAGTGAAGAAAGGCAAAAGAGTTGTTGAGTACCATAGCCTTCTCCTTATCTGTTGTTACCAGCTTACTAGTCTTGCACACCAGGGGGAGTATGCTTTCTTTGACCTTTCTTTTTTGGTTGACATACCTGTAGAAGCCCTTCTTGTTATTCTTTGCTTCCCTGGCCAAATTCAGCTCCAGCCAAGCCCTGGCCTTCCTGACCCTATCCCTACACAAGCATGCAGTGTCCCCATACTCTTCCCAGGATACCTGTCACTGCTTCCACTGACTGTGCAGTTCCTTCTTGCCCTTCAGTTTGACTAGCAGGCCTTAACTCAGGCATGCCAGTCTCTTGCCTTCCTTGCTCAATTTCTTACACCTGGGGATCAAGAGGTCTTGCACTCTATGAAAAGTGTCCTTAACCATCTGCCAGCTCTACTCCCTTGTCCATGAGGGCCATTTCTCAGGGGGTTCTGTTGACTAACTCCATGAAGAGATGGAATTTTGCTTTCATAAAATTCAGGGTCCTGACTTTACTCATGATGTTTCCCTATTGGCTACTATTACCTCAGGAGCCTCTGGCTTATATCCATAAGACTTCCGAGTGTGCTGCAGTGTCCCCAGCATGCCTTGGAGCAACAGGTTCCTCCCTTGATCTTAGATATGTTCTGGTGGGTGCTCCTGTTTTGTTTCAGGGAGAGCAGAGCTTGGCTCCCCCAGCCTCTCTCTTGCTCAGCCTCCCCCAGTGCTACTTAAACTTTCTAGTTTTTCTCACAGCTCTGCCATTAGACTGAGCAGATCATCCACCCAGTCACACCACACACAGCTGGTCTCACGACTGTCACCCATTGCCATCAAAAGGCTCTTTCTCTTCCTTGCAGCCTGAGACCTGCACGTTTTCATAGGCTCTCCGTCTGGCCTGCCACATCCATTCTGGTGAGCATAAAGAGCACGGCTTTCTTCTTGGTGGTAGACCGTAGTTAAGCTCCTTCTGAGAGGGTGGTGACCACCCACCGTGCTTACCTCCTGAGCTCGCAGAACTTTCAAGTCCATCCCCGCACCAGCCGCCGTCCCAGCAGCCCTTTTGATAGGCGCGGTCGCCGTTGCCCTGGCAACGCCCACACCTGTCAGCCTCTCCCGCCGGAGGTGCCGCGGGCGTTTCCCTGACAAAGGGCAGCCTCAGGAAACCCCTGTACGCCGAGATCCGTTGCGGGCCGCACCGGCCCCGGAGCAGCTCCGCTCGGCGACTGGCAGAATTTCATAGTGAAGATACATTTTATAGCTTCAGTTGGCTACAGATTATCAAATATGTTTCTTTCAGAGCAGGATTGAGTTTTGCATACTCATTAGCATAATTTTATTGTATTACTAACCTTTGTTTGTCTTGTTAATTTTTGTGCTTGTTTAGTATCTTAAGGACATAAATCACACCTTACAGATAAAAAATGAGGCATACAGAGAAGCAAGAACAAACATTTAACCATTAGAGTAGTGCCTCCCTTTGTGCAAAGTACCTTAAGTATGATACGAGTCAGCAAGAGTAAATTCAACCATTACTCATAATGAAGGAAACATTGTAGCAAAGCTAGGAATAAGCGTCTTATTTCTTACCTTCCATGTAGTCAGTTAACAAGGTTGCAATAACTTACATTTAGTGTAATCAAATCTTGTTATCTCATGCAATTTCAACTCAGCAAGGCATCCAGCTATTCACAGCTTATTTGCACCTTTTCAGGAAAGAAAATAGCATCTTATATAATTAGACACAATGACCTACATAAATGTCATCTGCAAGGCTGTGACTGAATCCCAGTCTTGGAAGTGTTGGCATTTCATAATGGGGATTGCTGTTTCATAGAAATCCATGCATTTCTCATATCATAGGATAGTTTCAGCTGGAAGAGACCTTCAAGATCATCAAGTCCAACCCTATTCCTAGCCCTATCAAAACCACTAAACCACTCCCTAAGCACAACATCTACCCCGCTCTTAAGCACTTCCAAAGATGGTGACTCCATCACCTCCCTGGGCAGGCTATTCCAATGCCTGACAACCCTTTCAGTAAAGAAATTCTTCCTAAGATCCAGCCTGAACCTCCCCTGGTTCAATTTCAGGCCATTTCCTCTTGTTCTATCGCTTGTCACTAGGGAGAACAGACCGACTCCCGCCTTCCTACAACTTCCCTTCTGGTGGTTGTAGAGAGCAGTAAGGTCTCCCCTCAGATCATCCCTCTGTCCGTTCTTATATATGTGTGTTATATTGGCTGACCTCCAATCTGCTGGTACCTCCCCAGTCAGCCAGGACTACTGGTAAATGATGGACAGTGGCCTGGTGAGCACCCCTGACAGTTCTCCCAGCACGCTAGGATGTCATTTCTCATGTAACTGGCTTCCACTTTTGCTTAGTTGTCCCTTTATTGCTATTCCTTACAGTATAGAATGGCTGTGCACTAAAGGAATGAAAAAGGTAGATATGAAAGGAGGTCTGGGCACCATCATACATCCTCTTTGTTTGGTAGTCAGCTCCCTTAAGAAATGTTCTTTATACCATCTAGATTAATCATTCACCTGCTTAATGTAATATTGTTTCATTAAGGATTCACAGTAATAGAGATGTGGCAAGAAATCTTTCTTGTAAGAAATACTATATATTCTGAACATAGAGAACACACCATTCTATAAAAAATTGAATCTCTGTGTGAAGAAGATGAGATGTAATACTTTGTATTAATTAAGTGTAAAACTAAAAAGAACCATTAAGACAGACTTTTCAGATTCCCGCAAAAAGGACAGAACCTTACCTATTAACCCCTGCCTGGAGCAATATGTGTTGTGATTGACCTAGGATGTATCATTCAACGGCACATGTTATCTTATATAAACAAGTTTAAGAGATGGAGAATGAATGACTTTTAAAAGGTTTGGCTAACCTACACCCACTTTTGTGAGAGTCTCACTTGGCAAGGAAGAAGTTCTTACCTTGTGTTCATTAATAACCAGTCAATCTCAGTTGATTTGTATAGTCAACAAGACTAAGTCTGGATGCTTCCCAGACATTTGTTCTGAGACATAAACCACAAAAGCTCTGGTAATTATCTGACTCTAGCAAACAAACACTGGTATATACAAGTTCATTGTTCTCCACACCCTCTGATTCCTAGTCCTGCTGGCAATCCTTTCTTCCCTCTTCATTGCTATTAGGACACGTTTTATGCCTCAAACATTAACTTTCATGTGTTTCTTCCTCTGGTGTTTTCTCCCTTTTTCCCTTTCCAGACTTTGTTTGCTTAAGTATTTCCTGGTACACACATCCTTTAAAATAACTGCTTACTTCACACTGCTTTACCAGCCTATTCCTGAGGCCTTGAAAGTCTACCCTCTTCACTACCTTATTTGTAAATTTCCTTTCTCCAATACGTTATCTGCTACTCCAACCCCCACTTCTTTCCCAGAAAGTACTCCAGAAAGAATTCTCCTTGCTTTTAAAAATTCAGATCATGTTCTTCTTATCCTTCCATGGGTTTCATTCTGGCTGGACATGAAAACAATTCTTCTGCAAGTATTTAATAATCTGTCTTTCTACTTAGATTAGCTTTCAACATGATGGACAGTTCCATTCTATTAAGTCACTTTTCAGCAGTGCCATCATCTCTGCTTCCTTCCAGAATAATTTCTCTTTCTTACTCTTTCCCAGTGTCTCTCCCAACCTCTGTCTGCTTTCCTCCATCTACACACTAATTCTTTCATTGATTCAAGTCTCCACAGCCTTAGCAGTGTTTCTTAATATTTATTACCAAATAATTGCTCTGTTCTCTCTCTCAATTCTTTACATTTATACATTATATTATATATAATGTACTAAATGATGAGAAGATCGTAACGCTACCTGTGACCAGTTTTGGAACAGGAGTCCTTTTTTACCCACATTTCTTTTATCTGGATGACTTGGTGAGTCATACTGCTGAGGGTAGCAAGAACTTTGGATACCTACACAGCTTAAAAGCATTGTCTTTCTCCAGCTACCAAAAACCAGGGTTCACCAGTCTTTAGTCCTTTTTCCTCCAGGGCAATCACTGTGAAACTTTTAATGTGTTTTTGGCATCTCTCCACGAGGCTTTGCATTAAGCAGCAGACAAACATTCTCCAAAGCAGCATGTGAAATTTCCAGCTACTCACATGATTTTAATTGACAGATTTCCACAGCTTACAAGGTTCTTCATTAAACTTTTCTGGTATTCTACTGTCTATATAAAGTAGGCATTATCCACTTAATTACTATTCTTTGACTGCCTGTTCTCCATCCTCTGGGTATCTCTAATTACTTTCCTGTCTATTCTGTCCATCTGACTTTGTGGTATTAGCTTCATTTCATTTAAACAGTTGTCTGGAAGACATTTATGGGCACCTGGACAAGAAGATCTTCACACTCCCCACTGCTCTCCATGACATATTCTACAGGATTCTTCACTTCCCTCACAACTTTGAAGTCAGGGTTGATTCTGAAGTTTTCTCCTGCTGCTGTAAATCTGCAACTGTGGTATTCTCTGAGTACCACCCTATTGGTTTCTGATAACATTCTCCTCGATAACTTTGTGTCCTCTCATCTGAACTACCGAGCTGCCTCCTTCTGGCTTCACCAAGTCCCAGTTCCCCACTGTTGTCTATGGATTTTCTATTTCACAAATATTTCCTATTATACACAAATTTATCTTCAGAAGTTTTAATTCCTTTCTTGCTCATCTTGGAATACATTCCAGAATTAGAGGGGAATCAGTTTAGAATTGTTTCAGCAATATTTTTTTTTCCACTGGAAAAAAAGACAATGAATAAAAACAAATTTCTTACTGCAATAACTTAGTGTCACATGAAACTTCCACGAAGAAAAGGTCTTGTAGGTCCAGAATGAAATTTCTATTTGAAACTAGCTGTATAGAGGACCCCAATGTGGTCAGTTATTCAATAGAAAAACCTCTTCAATCCACTGCACTTTCTGATTTTTTTAAACCTTAAGTTTTGGTGTATGCATAAAATATACTCCATACCCACCCAGGTGAATAAACTTCTTTTTTTACTTTTTTTTGGTGAATATCCCTTTGAATTTGCTCTATCCAATTTAGCAGATCAGTGGTCTCCCTTTTCTTATGATAGCAACCATCAGCAGTCGTGCAAATGCATTCTGCTACTCAGTGGCTTTCTGAATTTCTCTTCCCATTCATTTTTCACTTCAGCTCAGATCTTACTGAAACGCCTTTCACGTCTCTTGCTTATAATTGTGTCTTTCTCAGTACCTTATTTCTTAACTCAGTGAAGAGTTTTACTGTTCTCTTTGCGTGACAGATGCAGTCCTAAACAGAGGTTGATTGTATCTCCTTTCAGCACGGCAATATTCCTATTAGAGCAGCAACAAATGAGCACACTAAGACAAATTTGGATCTTTTCTCTACCTCACTGTAAACAGACTTTCACTACAGTAAATATGAATTCCACTGCGTGCAGACTGTAGGAAAAAAACCACAACACAAACGAGTACTTCTAACTTTCAGGGAGATTCCAGTAGGGCTCTGCCTTTGGCAAGTGAAAGATTTCAGGCAGTACATCTTATTACATGGGTGGTCAAGTTATTGAACTTTATTGACAAAGGGTTGGATTTTCCAGCAAGACAGAGCTTCATTAAAATTCTGCAGAGACTGAAAATTCAATAATCTCTCTCACAAAGCACTGCATGAGTAGGGCTGATTAGGCAATTTCTCTCTCATTCCATTTCTTTTGCTAAAAGCATCGTTACTTCTTGTTGGTACAAAAAGACAATCATTAAATGAGCATTCGCTATAGTTGATTAAGCAGAAAGTTTTAAAGGTGCATTTGCTTCCTTTCTCAAGGCTTAATTGAGGCCTTAAAAAGTGGCAATAACAACAACAACAACACTCCATCATTCTAGGTTGATTTTTTAAAAATTTGGATCTGATTAATCCATTTGTGGCTCTTCTCTTCCCCCCCCCCCCCAACCTCTCTGCTTTCATAGCTACTTGTCCTTTCACAGCCAGGTCTGCCTGGTGTGGGAAACAGTGTGTAAATTACTTTATACTTAATTTCTTTCCCTTCAGATCACAATTTATTTACTCTCATGGAATTTCCGATTAAGAGACCTTATAAGGACAGAAATGCAGGGTCAGACTGAAGATCCATCTAGCTGATTATCTCTTTTCTGGCAGTGGCTGTAAGTAAGTAGGTAGAGGAGCAGCACAGCAATCTTACTGTTACACTTCACCTGGGAAAGTTATGGACTTCCACGATGCATAGTTTAGGGACTTCTTGACACAGAAGTCTTGTCTTTAATAACTGTTAGTGGATTTTTTCTTCTATGACTTTGTTTATTTGAGTGTCCCCCCATTGTACAATGTGATGGTACCCTGCTGCTTGCAGAAAGGTTTTTCAGTCAGCAAAGCCAGTTTAGAGAACAGAAGACCCTACAAAACTGTTCTTAAGGGTCTATTCACAGTAATCACAGCAGCAATTTCTTTTTTTTTTTTTTTTTCTTTTTTTTTTTTTTTTTTTTTTTTTTTTTTTGTTTTTTGTGGGGATCTGTGTATCCTTTTTTCTTTTTTTTTTTTTCCCCTGATTTAGATTCGGGTTTTCCTGTCCTTTCCCCCATTATCTCTTTATTTTGGCACTGTTCTGCTTACAAATACTGAGAAGTGTAAGTTGATACATAATACTACATGATAGTGGTCATTCCTTGCAAGTTTTCACTTCTAGAGTACTTATTTATGGAAATATGCTTACTAAATGGTTTGTTACTTTTAGGTTCAACTATTCAGGTAATACCTAAAAAAGAGGCCTATTATAATAATTTGACATTGGAAGACTGAAGATACTGACTGGGCTTTGTAAGAAATGTTTTATGACCCATTTTAATTTTTCTACTCTGCCAATTTTATTTAGGAGAGAATAGGTTTATTTGAATTCTTTCCATAGATGTCCCACACTTGTAAATTATTCCTTTAAGAGTACTTGCACTATATCTTCATTGGCTCTTTTTTTCCTTACAATTTAAAGACTAAAATTGTAGTCAGTTCTTTTTCCAAAATGCAAAAGGCAGTCAAAATGAAACACCTCCATACTAAGAATCTCCTTTTGTATGCCCTCTGTGACTGCCCTTTTTTAGAGCCCCTTCACATTCTTCATGTGGTTGTCTTAACTTTCTGACATGCAGTGGGCTCCCTGTCCCTTTCTCATAGGATCTAGTAATTGTTCGTATCTTGGTCATAAAATCTTTTCTGCCTGGACTATTGATAGTCTTTGGTTAGAGGGTATTTAGTTTTCTTCTGAGTGAATTTATCTTCTTTCATGCCTTATTGCAGACTAGTGTAACTCTACTGTGGGGTGTGTGCGTATATATATGTATTGAACACTAACCACTATTTGTTGCTAAAAAGAGTATTTTACTCTAAATGTTATGGTTTCATTTTCTGGGATGTTCATGAGGGTGAAAAAAGATTAAAACTGAATAACTGCTTATACAAACATGAGCATGTGGTTGTACCAGACCTTCTTTCTTCCTATCTGCTTTTCTTCCTGTAAATCAAAGCTTTCCTTCAAAGAAATCTCAAGGAAAAGTGGTGTCTCTCAGCAGGGAGTCTTCATTCTACAGGAAACAAACATTTTGTGCCTGTCCTCTGCTATTGGCTTAAGTGTAACAGAAGCTTATTAAGAGAATTCTCCTGATTGATAAAGAGCAGTCAGCAGGACTTCACCTTTTAGTTGAAGCCATGTGTATAGCTGTTGCAATTTCATAGACTCTCCTTATTGAAGAAGGTCTTGCCAATGTCGGCTTTTGCAGTTATTGCTTTTTCTATTAAAAATATTTCCAAAGTTTCATATATTAGAATAAGAAGGCTTGCATATAAATATAGCACATCTTAAAGGTTTTTGGATTTATCATATTTAGCAGGTATACCTGTGTAATTGGGAAGGTAATGACAGTTATTTATTGCCAGAATGGTCACTCATGCAATGTCTTGTACTATTTTTTCCTTTAAGATAATTGAGTGGGGATGCTTAAAGTCCAGCATAAATACTGACAAGTGTTTTTGTTACTAGAATTTTTAGGAATAAATCTAGAAAGTAATGAGGAAAGTGACTTCAAAGTGATAGCAACAAACAGCTAAGAATTTTTAGTGTAAAAAGAAAAAAAAAAAAGCTGAAAAAGAACTAGGATGTTTTTGGTGTTGTATACAAAGGAATGCACTGTGGCCTGTGTTTGTAAGAGTAATTTCAAGTATGGTGTGGTAACAGATTCAGGGTAAGAAAGGCACGTCTTTAACTTGAACTTCTCTAAACATGAATTCTGTGATTTCAGGAAATGACAAAAGTCAGTATTGTATGGAATTGGATATTATGGACTGATTTGTGAAGAAATGTTAGAAATAATTGATATGTGTATATTGAACTCTTTATGAATGATACACAGAGTGTAACCTGTAAATAAGGTCTGGAGTATAGGTATGGAGTGCAGAGAGAAATGTATGTAATGAACTCATGCAAACAATCAATGTCTTTTCAATTGTAAGTAGTAAGAAAACTGAATTCCAGTGTTTGAAGTTACTGTATGAATAACTGACAGCTGGTTTATTTTGTGTCATTAACAAGTGACTTTCGGTGACAGTCTAGTTTTTGAAGGCGAAACAGTGTTGCTTGGTTTTGAATGGATACATCTATCAAATAATTCTGGTTTGGAGGAGGAGGGGTGAGAATTTGTGCCATGTGAAATAATCTTTTAGTATAAGTTCCGATACAGAAATGGCCTTTTAACTTTTCTTTATAGTATTTATTTATTTTTCAGTTTACCCATACTTCCTTATCTGAAAGTTTAGTTTTAAAACCTTTATAATGGAATGTTTCTAGTTTGTTTAGGAAGCTTTGGTACTGAAGCTAGGAGCTTCAGGTGCAATATATTAAAGCTAAAGAAATATAGCATAGTATTGGAAACTGAATTGATAATATCAGTGGGAAAATCAGCTGCAAATTTAAATTTCTTATGCTAATGACATGGTTTTTTTTTTTCATAAAAGTTAGTAAGACAAGTTAGCATGTAACAATAGAATAAATCTGTAGGTATTGGATTGCTGGCTTTTTTTTTTTTTTTTCTGCAATGCAAGTGTTGTTTCTTAAGAGGATGTCCTTAGGAGGAAAAGTAATATCTGTATCTTGCTTGTTTTAATACCAGGAGTTCACATACAGAGAAAAGTGAGTGAGCAAATCTTTTAATTAACCCCCACGATTATGCATCATGCCCTCTTCATTAAATAGATCTAACAGGGAGAAAAGCCAGTTGTTTCTAATAATTTTCTAGTGCTTTTGTGGTTTGTATACTTCAGTGTTCTGAAGGTCAGATAGAACTACCAGACCATAAAATCCAGCCAGCGAGAGATCAGGAGCTAAGAGAGCTCAAGGATTTATTAAGTGATGTGAAACTCTATTGTTTTGTGCATGTGTTACATAATTGCTGTCAATGCAAGGCTGTTAAAATTCCCTGCTAGTAATAACACGAATACCATTTTATAGCTTCAAGAGGAGATAAAAGAAGTTTCTTAGTCAGCACTTCAACAATATCACAGCACATGTCAGTTTTATTATTCTGGGGCCTTCAGTTTTGGCAGATGCTCTCCATTCTGGCTGTGGTGTGGTAATTACCATATAAATTAAGCAGTGAAATAAGCTGAGTGCAGCCTTATCCCTGCTGCCTGTAACCAGGTTGCAAGTACTGCAGTGTGAAACAGGCATAATTCAGGCTGATTATATTTAGAAGGCCACATTTTGAAATGCTGGGCCTTTATCTTTATTCAAGTCAATTTTAAAAGTAAATTGAAGCTGTTTAGTTGCTGTGCAAACAGAAGGATCATTCTTTCTCCACAAGGTACTCTACATAATAGCATTCCAGGAATTAGTTTAATCCATCCAGGTTTGATTCATAGCCACTAATTATGTTTCAGCATACATTCTAATGCTTCAAATTGTATGTGTCCTTACTTTAATGAGTTGTAACTAGTCCTTAAATTGGGAGCTTTGCACTTTTCTTTTATATCTAACAGGCTTTACTTTGGATTTTATGGGATTAGACTACTATGGAAAGTCTAGGAAAGTGAGCTGAAATGAGTGGATTTTCTTTTCTTTTGCTTTGTGGCTGTGTGTTTTTTGTTTGTTGGGGTTTTTTTCCTTTTTTTTTTTTTAATTTAGTTAATTCTGCTCATTTGGGAAGCCTTGGAAATTTTCAGATCAAGAGTCCAAATGCAAATTGATCGGATGATAATGATAAACCAGACATTTTCTTCCATGTGTAAGTAACAGCATGTGTCAAGAGTGGGCAAAGAAAATAGATGATGTGAGCGACTGATGCTTTTTAAAATCAGAAAAAAATGTGTTAGAAAATAACAGCCTCCAAAGAAAAATAGCGTATTACATAATTTATTTTTTTTTCTGGTGTTGTATTATAGAAGTCAAAGCATTTTAGAGAACTGGATATGTTATGAATGGTGTAGTGGACACAAAGAAACATGTCCAGGGTCTTGGTGAGCTGGTGACAATGTTGATGATGTAACTGCAATCTTTTGATTTAAATACTACTTCTAACTTTGGTGTCATAGAAAGAACTAGAGCAGAAACTCATGCCATTGGTATTATACTACAGTTAATTATTTTGCTTTACTAGACTATTTCCTCTATAGATAAAATGTGAATCTGCAAAAGTGCTGCTTTAGTGATAAATTCTGATCTTTTAACAAGATGGAAAGTAAAATAAGGGATTTTGATTCTCGTGCTTACTTCTCACCTCTGAGATGTAAGTTACAGGGTATAACTTCAAGTTATTACATTTATATTAAGTATCTTTATTATATTTAAACCAGAATCAAATTAGAGTTACTATCATCTAAATTCTCAGGGTACATTTGGAATAAAACCTGTTTTCCTGGTTTTGGTGATTTTTCTTAAAGTAGAGAATTTGGATTTTCTTTAACATTCTTGACATGTAACTAGCAATGTAAACAGTGAATAAGAACTGAAATAGTAGGACTTTTTAATCTTTAATATCAGAACTGTATTTTATAGTAGAAATAAACAATGCCTTAATCAATTCTAGCTCAGCTAATTTTATTATTCCAATATTTTTCTAACTGGCAGTTTAGGTGGTTTCATGCAGCACTTCAATGTTATTTAGAAACAAAGGTGCTGCCTAAAAATAAGCTATTATTTGAATAGCTTGGTTTTGAGTTGTGAAATTTGAATTGTTAAATATTAGGGCAATCTTTGTGGGCATACTGAATACACTTTTGATATGGTTAAACTAGAAGAGGCACTTCAGAACTACCAGAAAGATGGTACATGACATTAAATGACTATTTCTGGTTTGAAGGATCCTATCTTTCTCTCTTTCTTTTGTAAGTCCTTTCTGAGGAGGAGAGAAAGTTAGATAAACCATTAAAATAATTATTTGCTCTGTGCATTGTTATTAATTCTTACTATATAATTACCTTAATTAGGGCACTTCTGTATTTGCATTTTCTTAGCGATTAAATCAATTAAGACGTGCTATAATCCCACAGAATCTTTAGAGAATTCATGGAGGATCGTGCGTGGTTATTACCTGGGCTGAGTAATTTTAAAATTTGATGCTACTTGGTTTTAATACGCAGACCATTCAGTAAATGCTTAGTTTAGCAGTCATGTGTGGAATGTCTGGTTTGGTAAAACCTTCGTGAAAGTATTTTCTGTGCTTGACAGAAATCTTCTGGGAAGAGAACTAACAGTGGATTAAAGCAATGAATTGATACTGAGACTATGGGAAGACCTTGGTTAACCATTAGATATGTGTTACAGTAAAAAGTTTGATACACTGGTGAGCTTGTTTCACAAGCAAATACACACAACAAAACAACTCCAGGGTACTAATTATATTATACTACTTGACTTATTATCTGGATTTTTGCCAGGTAGAAAATTATTAGGCTAAATCTTACTTGTACTTTCACAGTTGACCTCCCTGTAATCCTGTAGAGGAGGATAAAAACAGCAAACCCACAATCAAAAAACATGGGAAGTAATATTTGCGGGAGGAAATGCATTTGAGTATTGGCAAACAATATTGCTTGTAGAAAAACTGCATTCTAGCACCGTCCTTCACTCTCGAACGCTATTAATTCACAACTTTACCTGTTATTCCTTTACCAAAAATGCTTTATAAATACAAGTAAAATACTTATTACACCTGGTGCTATGGCACTGAGTATTTGTTGTGAGTATCCAAGACACTGGTAGAACTTATTACAGTAACTCCAGGCGATGGATTATTTGGAAAGTACTCTTGACAATTTAGCTGTTGCTTTTCCTCTCTACTGTCCCTTAGACTTTCTATTTGTATTCTGTTTATTCTTATTTGTATTGCTTCTCTATTCATTTCATAGTGTGAGTGGACTAAGCAAGGCAGTGGTAGATCTCGGCCTCTACTTGTAGAGCTAGGATGCTACCACCTATGGTTCTGTGCAGTTTCTCTGGTGTTTAGTCAGTTCTGAATGTGGATTAATTTTGTTTACTTTTGTAAATTCCACTGAGCATGCAAATAACTGAAAATAAATTTTACTGAGAGGACAGCAGGGTTTAATGTGCACTTTTAATCCTGATTTAGAATTTCCCCTCGTTTTGTTTCTAGAACACAGCATGGAGCAAATTAATTTGCCCTAATATTTAACAATTCAATTTGTTCTTAATCTTCTCCATTTTAAACCATTTCCGTGGTTTACCTAGTAATAAATTACTAAAGTTATTATAAGCTGCCCGGAGATGTGAAAATTCACTAACTATATGAACTTTAAGGTTAGGTTAAAGTAGTGTTAATATACACTTCTGGTACAGGATACCAGAATCTCATGCAGAAATACAGTGAACTTGTTTATATTTTGATGAAAGCTAGAGAGAATGTGTTAATTCATCTCCATACATTTAGGATTTACTAGGTCATTTTCCAGTCAAAAAGAAAAAACAATGTTTCTGTAAAAAAGCCTATGCTTCTCCTCTAAATGTGACCAAACGTGATACAGACAAAAGGAAGCAAGCTATACGAAGTAAAGATGGGAAGGACTTTGATCTCTTTAATACTATGATGTTTTTAATGTAATGTCTTTATTAAAAGTTTTAAAGAGGGTAGAAGCAAGTAAAAGAATGTAGTATGAGAACAATATCATATGCAAGATTGAAAAACACCTTGGGTTCATGTGGTTTGTTTTTGTTTTTTTTTTTTCTGGTATAGTGAGCTAAGTTCTGAATTTAGTGATTTTAAAAATTGGTGGGGCAGAACTAACTAAACATTGTCTATAGGACAGCATTTCAAGTGCAGTCTAATTAATCATTAACAAAACTTGGTGACACGAATGCCCCCTACAATGAGGTTGCTTCATCTAGACAACAGCCTGTTGTCAGCCACAGCTGAAAATTTTAGGTAGTTTCTCCTTGGAAACAAAACATTCAATTCTTGGTTCCACTTTTTTGAAAGGAAAAAAAAAAAAAAAGAAGAAAAAAGATAAAGAAAAAAAATCACTCTTAAATATTAATTTGGACTGAAATTACAGGAATGTTCTTTGAATCTTTCCTACATAGCCATCTAGTGTAAAATGCTTGAAAGTAATTGACATGCATTTTTCAACCTGGTTAACTAGTATTACATTGGCACAAAAACATGCAGTCTGCAAATAATTAAACAATAACTGAAACAAGATCAAACCAGATTTCTCATAGTACTGAGATCATACTTTTGAAAGCTGATTTTCTCTCAGCCTTTTTGGTCGAGTTTCTTTTTGCCAAGAAAAGGGAAATCTGCCCAAGGTTCTCTGTACAGCCAGATCCTACACATAGAATCATAGAATGGTTTGGCTTGAAAGGGACCTCAGGGATCATCTGGTTCCGTGAATGCTGCCGTACAGAAAGCCAAATGGTTTCTGCATGTTGCTCTACTCTAAAGGTTTTCACCGTAGATACAAAGAGCTAGGCAGGTGTCAGGTAAGTTCAGGGAGGGAGATTCCTTGCATAGAGTAATTTGTAAATCCATACATTCATTTTTTCCATAGGTAATTAATATTCCCCCCCCTGCATAGTCTGGTAATTCATACTCTGTTAACAAACACTACATCTCTTTCAGATAAGCTACTTAGAAGTGCTTAAATCATTACAAGAATGGTAACTGTAGAAAATCTTGATGTTGTATAAACAAGTGCACAATTCAAGAAAGTGGAATTTGTTTAGTTTAAAGTAGCCACAGTCCTGCATGTGCATTCATGTGCTGTCTGCAAATGCTGTTTGTGCTTGGGAATCAGGTTGCCCAGAAGGTACAAAAACCTGCACTCGTGCAGTTTCATAGTTTGTACTTAAAATGTTTAAGGGACCTGCTGAAGTTGAAGTCAGTTTAAGGCTCTAAGCTAACAGTAGTCATAATCTATGCTCATGACTGATGTTAGTAACACTAATGTTACTATTAGTAAGTCCATTAGACTGATTTAATTTATCTTTTGAAGACATAGAAAGTAGAGAGCTGTCCTTTCATTTTGAGCAGGATACTGTTTCGAGTACAGGATGAATATTATTGCTTGGATAAAATCACTCTTACACTCAGGCCTATCTAGTTTCAAGGAATGTCATTTATGTGGTAATTTCCTTCAGCATTTATTGCCTGTCTAAATCTTGAACAATCAAATGGAATATGTTACCTGCGACATAGATTTTTAAAATAAGATCATCTGAATACCACCTGGGGAGGGGGAAAGGAGTATAGCTGCTCTGCTGCTTCTTACGCTTTCTTAAAACTTTGTAAATTAGTCATTCATAATTGCTGGTTCTTTTGAAATACAAGAATTTTATGGAGATCTAAACTTACATGCCTAATAATCTTTACAAGTAAACTAGCTAATTGTTTAATGAGCTATAATTTTATGTGTGTTTGGACAGTTTATCATACATGTTCACGCTAGAGAATCAAGGGCCTTATTCTTTGTTTTTGTTATTGTTGTGACAGAGTGGAATGTCTACTTGAAAAAGAAAATTCCAAACAGAACTAATGATCTCAAACATATATCTTCATCTTTGTAGATATTTCACGTTTGAGCGCAGTAGTCTTCACAACGATCACTGGAATAGAAAACTAGCGATAATAGAAACAGTGGTCTTGTATCTTGAACTTCTCTAGTGAGCTGTTAATGTACAAGTTGCTCAAAACATTTAGCTAAAGATCATAAATGTTTTAGTTCAACATGAAATATCAGATACCTAGTTTATAAATAAATGGGGGGCGGGGGGGAAATTGTTGGTTCTTCCATGCAGTATAGTTTTGACTAAGAAG
The DNA here is from genome assembly GCA_033439905.1 of Ceryle rudis. NCBI lineage: Eukaryota > Metazoa > Chordata > Aves > Coraciiformes > Cerylidae > Ceryle > Ceryle rudis. The sequence continues at coordinate 99,005 of JAAGNO010023147.1, read as the reverse complement.
GTTTTTATAGAATCATTTAGATTGTACAAGACCTTTCAGATCATGGAGTCCAACTGTTAACCCAGCACTGCCAAGTTCACCACTAAACCATGTCACTAAATGCTGCATCTGTATGTCTTTTGAATACCTTCAGGGATGGTGACTCAACCATTTCCCTGGGCAGCCTGTTCCAGGGCTTTACAACCCTTTCAGTAAATAAATTTTTCCTAATGTCCAACCTAAATCTCCCTGGTGTAACTTGAGGCTGTTTCTTATGTTCTGTCACTTGTTATTTGGGAAAACAGGCCAACCTCCACCTCACTAGAACCTCCCTTCAGGTAGTTGTAGAGTGCTAAGGTCCTTGGGCCTTTTCTCCAGGCTAAATTGCAGTTCCCTCAGCCACTCTTCATAAGACTTGTGCTCTAGACCCTTCACCAGATTCGCTGCCCTTCTTTAATTCTGAACTATTTACCTTACATAGTGAAGTTAATAATAAAATACTGTCGTAAGTCAAAAGGCATATGCAGTGTTCGGACATGAGTACCTTCAGTTGTGCAAAGCAGTAAGGAAAAAGAACTAACCATTCAAAATATACCTAGGCTGAAACAGTGGTACAATACAGAACACAATGGATGATATATATTTAGCTCAGTAGAGTGTGTATTTTGTATCTTTCCATTTTTTTTTCAGAGTTAACACTTGGGTTACTGGTTTTGTTAGAAAAAGGGATTACTGGTCACAAAACGATGAAAGCTATTATTATATAGAAGACTTTAGGAATAGTTTTCCTCTCAAGTTACCATAATTCTCTTTTCATTCTGTCAGATTTATCAGGACCATTCATATAAAAAATACAGTAGTAGGAAATGTCCTGGGCTTATTTTCTATGGGGGAGGGAACAAAGCATACTAGTCAAAAACATGTTACTCTTATATTATTGTCTATTACAGTAGGATTATAGTTTGGCTGAGGGTGTCTGAAGTGTCAATAGTTCATCTCTAGCTTTTGGCATCATTTAATTATGACTATGGTTTATTGACATATATCTGCACAACAGTCTTTAATAAACGGGGAACCTTGCTGTCAGTAGGGTTTTGTTAGTGTGACAAGTAGACTAAACAGTGAAGGTGGTTAAATGTTAAGAATTCATATTGGATTTCAAAGTGTTTTACTTCAGAGAAATGTTATTAAGTTCTCTTTGATATCATATGTGAAATACATATAATAAGATTTCTAGGCATAATTTTTTTTCTTGTTTTCCTTCTCTTGAACAAACATAATAACCCTCGTTTAACCTATGTGGCCAGTATTTTTGTATTTGGATGCTTCTGTGCTATAGATTTTCACAGATGTTTCCATGATGTACTTACATTTTCTGTGAAGCAGTAAAATGAGTGATTCTGTTTGTCATAATTATGTGCATGTGTTCATGATCAAGTACACAAAGGAAACTTTACTTACTTCATCTTTTAAGGGTTTGTCATTCCGTCTTCACTGCTTAAACTGATACTATAAAGCTTGATCATGAACATCCATGCTTGTAAGAGGAATTAAAAAAATATTTGGTTGAATTTTTGTCCTGTCTGTATTTAGGATCAGGCCTGTAATTTGCATTACTGGAAATTATGAAAGAGACAGAAAAATAACATAATTCATTATTGTGGCCTATGTCTAAGCCTATTACTAGGAGGAAGATTTTAAAAATAATTCAACAAAAGATTTAGACATTTTCAGAGATTTCTTAACATAGCAAAAATGTGTACTTCTGGGAGAAAAGTGCAATTTTCTGGCTGCATATAGTAAATGGAATACTTCATTTTTTGCTCCTGTTATATTAAAAACTGGAAAGAAATACTATGCTAATGCTGTGTTTGAAGTTGGAGTTTTGTCTGTGGGTTTTTTTAATTATCAGTAGATGAGATTTGTACACATTGTGTGGATTTAGTTGTGTATACTTGCTCAGAATGCTGTCTTGCCTAGTCAGGCGACAGAAACGGGGCCAAATTTTCAAAACACTATCGTATCACTAAATTGTGCAGAGCACACACATGCTGTGTGCAAAGTCATTTTTCTCATGCAAATTAAGGTTTGCACATGGTGTTACTACTTTTAACATAGTAACGTGGTGCCTTGCTTTCACAATGGGAAAGTGCCTGTTCTGTACACGTCATAAATTAGATGCATAACTCTGATCATGTGAAAAGAGTTTTTGTATGACCAGATAAGACATAGAAAGGTAGTTATAGCCTCTTGAGATGCCTGGCTGTGAAAACAGCCAGCGAAAACAGTGAAAAGAGACAGTGAAAACAGGATAGATATTCCTTTGCTTCCGTTTTGGTACTTGTCTAATATATTTGTAAATCTGACTTTAAAAAGGCTGTTTTCTGTCTTTACTGGTCAAGAAACACCAGTCTTCTGATAGGTAAATCATACCATTGCTTAAGTAGTGGGTCATATGCATGATCGACTTTTTTAAAAGGAATCTTTTTTTTTGCTATAGGTGTATTGTTTGGCTGGATGTGGTTTCTACCTATACTATTTAGATGTACTATTACTGATCTACTTTGAGCAACTATTTTCTGCTTTTATGGGAAACAGACGGAATGTCTGGAATTCCACTTACAAAAAGGAATCTGTATCCTGCTGAGTAATAGCAAGACGTTTGTCTTTTTCTTAGCTGCAGATGTAAAATTCAATACTAAAGGCACGCAAAATATTGAAGGTGATTTACTAAGATTTAATATTGTTTCTTAAATTACATGGCTATAAGGTATATATCTGGCTGCAAGATTAATTTCAAGAGGTGTAGTTTAAGCTTTTGTTAGAGAAATATATTTCTACCCAGGAATAAATAAAACTAATGATTCTTTTAATTGCTCATATTATGAACATTTTTGATTTTGCATATTTGTTGCTATTTATAAGCATTCATTTCATGTGTGTGTACTTGCTGTGACTTTACCAAGTTTAGGTATGTAAAACTGCAACACATTTGCTTATGTTAATGACAGCGGAAATTTGAGATGCTCAGACTTATTGAAATGTGTAGTTTTATCTTATTCTTAAGAAATTTAAATGCATTATTCTTAAGACTTAAGTATCGGGCACTTAGAAAAACAACAATGAGCCAAAAATGTAGGTCCACTTTCATCACTAACTAGAATATAAATAAGCAGTGCATACATAACCTCCTTCTATGAACTAGATATGCATCATTATTTTAAGGAGATGATAGTTTATATTTATCCAGCAAAACTCATGTCGTTTTTATTGATAGCATTTTGTTGGTATTATTTCCTAGCTTTCACTCTTCTTTCAGAGGAAAAATATGGTAGTGAGATGAAGATGTTGGAAATAACACATTAAAAGAACTTCCAGCCATTATTCAGTGTGAAGCAGATATGCTGTGGTGAAACAGCAATCTCCCAGTAGTTAATAGTTGCTTGTGATTTCAAAGTCATCTTGATTTTGAATAAAATTAGTATGAACTCTGACTGCATCCTCTGGATTTGATTTTTTCAGCAAATTGTTGTTTTGTAATGAATTTAACTCTTAATTTTCTTCACTAATAAAATACTTGAGTTGGCAGGTGAGATGAACAGTTTTATGCTACTAACATTAAAATTATTTAATTGAACACCATTCTTAGGTTAGGAGATACCCAATTTTAAATGTGAAGTCATTTATAAAAGATTTTGAGCACTTTTTTTTTTTGTTTTGGTGTGTTGTTTGTTTTGGTTTTATTTAATGACAAATAGAGACAAAAAATGACAGGCGAGTTGTTGACTACTGTTCAGAAAACTTAACGTTAATACACAGTCCATAAAGATATTTTCTAAATTTAGAAGTAAATCTTTGGATGTAGTTTAGGTTTTGAATAACCACAGGAATACTTGCTCTCTTTTTTTTTTTTTTTTTTTTTTTTTTTTTTTTCTACAGCCCTCTGATTATAGAAATCACAGTGCTAATCTGTTAAGGACATCTAGCAGTTAGAAAAATGCCAGTTCTCTGTAAAATAGAGTTAACAAATACACTTTAAAAAAAAAAAGTTGGAAGACTTTTCAAATGTACAGTATTATTCCTTGTAAGTTCTGGGTACTAAGTGCTAGTACAGAACGTGATACACTGCAATGCATACCGAGTCAAATTTCTAATAACATTGGAGTACATTAAATGTCTGTCTTCTATTATTGTTTTTATTTTTAGGAATCCTTCTGGTATTTCTGTGAACATCAGAAGTAAAAGTGGGAGAAAAACACTGGCACCTATTACATGTTTAAAGTCAAATGCTTCGTGACTCTGAACAAGTAGCAGTGAGGTGTATGCACTGGTTCAAAGGGGGAAATGTGATTTCTTAGGCTGGAGAGGTTTTTTGACTAATCAAAACACACAATTTACACTTAAGTCATTACAATTCAGTTTTTATAAATCTCATTGCATAAGGTTAAAATACTTGGTTTCTATACCTTTGTGGGTAATTGATAACAGTTTTGTTAGGACTGACTTACTGAGTCATCTAGAGCCCTATACTCAGGTCAGAGCTTGGGTACTTAACTGGTTAACAATTTGCCTCCTTTTTGTAGTTTGATTTATCCTCCTTTGATTGCTTCCAGAGATTTTGGGTTTTGGCTTTTTAGACTTTTTAGGTATTTGACAAATGTTTATAAATATCTGAGGGCTGAGTGTCAAAAGGAAAGGGACAGCCTCTTCTCACTTGTGCCCTGTGATAGGACAAGGGGGAATGGATGTAAGCTGGAGCACAGGAGTTTCCACCTTAACATGAGGAGGAACTTTACTGTAAGGGTCACAGAGCACTGGAACGGGCTCCCCAGAGAGGTTGTGGAGTCTCCTTCTCTGGAGATTTTCTAAACCCACCTGGATGTGTTCCTGTGTGACCTGTGCTAGATGATATGATCCTGCTCTGGCAGGGGGGTTGGACTTGAAGATCTCCCAGGTCCTTTCCAACCCCTGACATCCTGTGATACCTGTGATAGGGAGCATTGATCTGCTTGAGGGTAGGGAAGCTCTGCAGAGGGATCTGGACAGGTTGGATAGAATTCCAGAGGTCAATTGTATGAGGTTTAACAAGGTCAAGTGCTGGATCCTGCATTTTGGTCACAACAACCCCAAGCAACTCTACAGGCTGGGGGAAGAGTGGCTGGAAAGCTGCCTGGCAGAAAAGGATATTAGGGTGATGGTTGAAACCTGGCTGAATATGAGCCAGCAGTGTGCGCAGGTGGCCAAGACCAACAGCCTCTTGGCTTGTATCAGAAAACAGTGCGTCCAGCAGGAGAAGAGAAGTGATCGCCCCCCTGTACTTGGTACTGGTGAGGCCCCAGCTTAAGTGTTGTCTTCAGTTTTGGATGCCGCAGTATAAGAAAGACATTGATGTGCTGGAGCGGTTCCAGAGAAGGGCAACAAAGCTGGTGAGGGGTCTGGAGAGCATGTCTTATGAGGAGAGGCTGAGGGAACTGGGGTTGTTTAGTCTGGAGAAGAGGAGGCTGAGGTGAGACTGTATTGCTTTCTACAACTATCTGGAAGGAGGTTGTAGTGAGGGGAGTGTTGGTCTCTTCTCCCAAGTAACTAGTGATAGGAGAGGAAATGGGCTTAAGTTGTACCAGGGAAGGTTTCGACTGGAGATTAAGAAAAATTTCTGTACTGAAAAAGTGATGAGACATTGGAACAGGCTGCCCAGGGAGGTGGTAGTCACCACCCCTGGAGGTGTTCAAAAAACATGTAGGTGTGTCACTTCAGGATATGACATCATTTATTGGCCAGGATAATGTTAGGTAGATGGTTGGACTTGATGATCATGGAGATCTTTTACAACCTTAATGATTCTATGTCTGCTATGAAAATAATTAGGAAGCAGATGGAAAGCCAGTTTTCACTGCCAGTTTTCACTATGCCTTCGGACCGGGCAGAAAAACAGTTAATCAGGTCTGAATTGAATATAATGTGAAAAGAAAATTCTGAGTGATGGGGTTAATCTGGACTTTCTGCAGTACTACAGAATCATTGAGAATGTCTTGCAATTTGTCTATGTGTCTATCTCTCGTTGAGCATACCAGCAAACTGTTTAGAAACAAAGTAAGAATCCTGTAGGACTAAGTACTCGGCCAATTTCAAGTATCCAGTCCTCAATTATCCCAAGAAGAATCCTCTGTGAAGGATAATGAAAAATGTCCTGTGTCCAAATCATCATCTTTGAGAAGCCAAGGGATGAAATCCAGATGCAGGAAGTGGATAGCATCCTGCTGCAGTGAATAGACAGCTGCAGAAGGGAGCAGCAGAGGTAAGAAAGGAAGTAAAAGATGAATCCTAGTTATAGAAATACCTCCCAGATGTCATCCCTCATAGGCACTTCTGCTGGTCTAATTGGGGATGGGGGGAATGCAGCAGCTCAGGAACTAGGAAACTTATGGAGCCACCACCATTAGCTGTGGTGATTAAACTGGGAAGGAAATGAAATGACATCCCATCAAATGTAGTAGGTAGCTCGGATGGACTACTAGTACAGCTACATATTTTTTTTTCATAAGACAATATCTCAGATACCATTTTCCTACATTAGTAGAACAATGTTGTCTTCTAAGTACTGCAGGCCCTTTTTCCCCATCTGCCAGACAATGAATTTGCAGCCAGGCACAACCAGCATTGTAAAATAGGGTTATCTTGCCCTAAAATGGCAAGAAATGTGCAGTAATCATCCAAAAGAGAATCTGTCATCAGGTAAGTCAAACCCTTAATAGCAGAGATGATCAGCAAATCCCATGTTTAAGAAACTTTAAGCAGCTGAAGCTGATGGGATTAACGCACTGATTTAATAGAAGGATGAAAAGCTAGAATATAAGCAAAGCACTTTTCAAATCCTGGCAACCTGAATAATAACCAGACAGTAATCCAGAGGTTCAGAAACTTTCATTGTGAAAAAATTATTTTAGAAGTCATCAAAATGGACAACCCGTCCTACAAAATAGCATTTTCCCCCTAACAGCTTGGAAAGTGTTTAAATGGACTATTTTGCATGAAAAGAACTTGCAGTTGTCATAACAGTAAAATAAACAGTAATTTTTGGCAGATGTGGGAATTTTAGATCTCCTGTGTAGCTCTGCCGTTCCAAATAATGCAGCATTTGTCTTATTGATTACACCTCTTTCTGTACTGTACTAGTTAATAAGTCACAGCATGGATGATGAATGTTTTTAGCACTTGCTCTACATAGTTTTGTGATCCAGCTTTCCCCACAAGATATAGATCTTTTCCCAACCAAAGTAAGAGAGAGCAAGTGAAATCCATGCATCAACAAGCATTTTGAGTTTCATTTTTGTGTAACACCTCCATTTGAACTTTTCATCTTCCATTGATCTGTTTTCTTTCATGGGTAAATGAAAATTGTGTTGGTTTTGTGTCAGTGAGAAAAATTCTAGTTGCCTTTCTTGTCATTTTGTGTTTTATTGCAGCACTTTAAATGAATTATAAAGGTCACACAGTAATTCTGCAGAAAAATTCTATACGAAGCAATCATAAGGGTTGTCATTTATGACAGGAATCCCCATCCCACAAAGAAATAAATTCAGGTAGACAAAATCCCAAGAAATATTGGTGTTAAAAGAAAAGCCCTTTGCAATAGGAGCTACCAAAATGTCTGACGTGCCCACTGCCATTATGGTCCTTGAGAACTAAATCAAAAGAAAAAGCATTAAAAACTCTTTTTAGATTCCTCTATAAACTTTAACAAAGTTTCTTTTCAATAAGATGAAAACCATGATTGAATTGAATAGATATTCCTCTTACATATGTAGACACTAATGGGCAGCATTAGTGGTGTTTGTTTTCTTAGGAAGAAGATAACTGAATATTTATTCGCTGTGAAAATGAATGTGTGATAAAGCAAACAATCACAGAGTTAGTGAAAGAGCAATGACTGGAGGAAAGACATTACTGAGCAAAATATTTTTTTTCTTCTAAGTAAATATATATTTTTTTTTTCTTCTAAGACCTTTTCCTGGAGGAGAAAGACCACAGAGCAGAAAGATCTGTGTAGGAAGAATTTGAGATATACCTAGTGAGGCTGGATGGATAAATATATAGCTCAATTGCTATCATTGGAAACATGTATTAAAATCACAGTTTAATCAACTTCATAGTTATTCTTAATTAAAACACCTGTTCTGATTCCAAGAGAATCTATGAATAAATAAGTGATAATAAAAAATTTGTTTCTATACATTTTCTTCCAATGTTATTCATTCCACGTGATTATATTTGCCTGTGTTAAAATTAGTGAAAGGTAATCATTATGGAAGTATGATATTTAAGAGCATAAGCAGTGAAAAACTATTTATCATACATGAAAAACTTTATGATTTATGTTTCTATAATTTATGCAATAAAGACATAGCCTTGGGCACTAGTTTCTTTTATGTAAAGAAACAAAAAAAAAAATTGTTTTCTGAAGGGAAAGACCTTGGGTTTTGGTTAAGGCAATATACTGTGAATCAGTGGATTTTGATTTCTGTTCCACTGCCTTGTTCTCTAATGTCACAAACAACAGCGTGCCCTAGGTAAGAGCCAGCCTGCTGGTAACTCAGTTCATTTTGCAACATGGGCATAATGACAGTTTTCTTCAATCTGTCTTGTTTGTTTAAATGAAAAACTTTAGTTGTATGGCTGTACAATGTGTAAATCCTTACTCTGGTCTAGGTGGGAGCTTATTGGTGCTATTGGATTACAGAAAATAGTCTTTTTGTACTGAAATGTATCCCACTGAGAAATGCTTATGGAGGTGATCTTAGATTTTGTAAAAGTTTCTCCCAAGAAGAGTAACTATGGAGGTGTCTATAGAAGAATAGCAAATGATATCATGAGCAAGACTTGCTAATAGAAATACCTGAATTTAATTGCTGGTCAAGTGTTCAGCAATTCCTGGCATTCTTTCCTTCTCAGTCCGCAGTGCAGCTTACTTGAAGGCAATGGAAACCTAATTCACTATAGCCTAATCCTAAATGATTAACTTGAGTGTCAACTTTATGGCATATCCAGCATCAACTTTGTTCTGCTTTACAGCACCAAATAGCACTGGTTGAGTAGATTATAGTCATCAGCTAAACTGCATTCACAGCTATTTTGTTTTGCCAGAATAGCATTAAAGTAGCTGAAGTACATTCTGCAATCTCTCTCCACCTCTTTCCTGTCAGTCCCTCATTTTTCTTCCACAACCACATCATCCCTCACAAAGACACTGTGTATTCCTTTTCATTATTGTTAGCATATATGTTGCTATCTCTGTCCTTTACCTCATCTGCTCATATTTAACA
>JAAGNO010023147.1:69134-89606 GCA_033439905.1 Ceryle rudis | reverse complement strand
TAAAAAATCCAAGCCGTTTAAGAAAAAAGAAGACCCTACAAACCGTTTCTTAAGGGTCTATTCACAGTAATAACAGGAGCAGTTTCTTTTTTTTTTTTTTTTTTTTTTTTCTTTTTTTTTGTGAATTGAGAGGAGAGGTTCTTAGGACTTCTTTTATGCAAAGCAATATGAAGAAGGTCCAAATCCTATGAGATGGACCCCTAGAAAAAGAATGATAGGATTAGTATTAATATTATTCTTATCCTCTCTCTGTTTTTTATCAGTTCTGTATTAGTGCTTCTTCTTTTTTCTAAGGTAGTTCAGCTGCACCCAAGTATAAGGATTTATTAGACCATAGCAAATGTTGGTATGTGTTTGCTCAATACCGTTACTTATCTGTTCTGTTTTGCATCCTAGAACTGTTTGGACCACAAAAATAGGGTGAGAAAGCACTCTTTACAAGGTCAGTGTAGTGAGACACACAGACCAGGAGTACAGATGTCTAGTCTGGGACATCTGGATACAAGATGATCAGATAAGGAGCATCAGGTGGCAGTGAGACCCAGCAAAATGTCAGCAGAGGCTGAACAAGGGGGTGGGAGACCTGTCCTGTGGACTGAAGCAGTAAAGCAGAAAGGCTCAGCTGATCTTTCCACACTTAATTTCCGAAGATACCATTCTTCAGATTAAACTTTAGCACACAGTTATCTTCAAATCTGAATGTGACTCATAAACTGAGATTTTCACCAAATCTACCATCTGTGTTCTACAGCCTGGAGAACCAAGTCGTCAAGAAGTAACTTACATTTCCAGTGGATTGGGAGATTGTCTTGTGCAGGACTAGATAGCTATCTTCTCATGGCTATCAAAGATCTTCGTTTACAAAACACTGTTCAACATAACTGCTATATCTCGAAGTTCTTCTGCTTGTTTCTTCTGTTTTACTGTTGCTCTGGCCAGATTCTTGAAAGAAAAAATTGTTGGCAGTGCTTACATGCCTGCACGAGGGGGCAGGAGAAGCTCACAGTTTCCAGCAGCAAAGGCTGCCTGTGACAAGAGAAGCAACCTACAAAAGGGACTTTAGAACAGCTGGTCATCCTGGTTCTTTATCCTCCTTTTCTCCCTAAAGACAACCCTTGCTGCAAGGTTTTTTTTGTTGGTTGTGGTTTTTTTTTTTTTTTTAATAGAGACTGGAAAATAAATATGACTCGCACTAAGACTTATGTCAACAAAATCTGCAGATATGACTCAAATGTACATAAGAAGCACAGATTGCTAGTAGGAAAAGGCCATTTTTGCATAGTCATTTCCGTTCCTGTAATTACACTTTGAAATAAATACCAGTAAGAACTGCAGTTAAAAGACAAATCAGGACATTCCCTTTCCTTATGTCTTTCCTCTGACCATAATTAAGACATCATGCTTTAAAACCAGGAAACATAAACACCATGGCCTGGGACATGTGAGGAATAGGATTGCAGAAGAAATCAGTAGGATGTCACTTTACAGTTGCAAAGTAATCCAGCAAAGCGGAGCAGAGCTTGAGTGAGCCAAGCCATGATCCCATGTAAATCGACATCGTTATGTTTCTTGATGCAGTAATACACAATTTACACCTAATAAAGAGTGGGTCACATTCTTCTGTGGGGAAAAAAAGAGTTCTGAGAAGAAAAAAGTCTTGTTCATATGTTTACCAAATCCAACTATTTGCTACAGTAATAACCACTAACATTTTTTTTGGAGCACTACCCTTCAGTCTTCTCATCTCCCATACAGTTGTGGGTTTTTTTAAATCAGTGTATGCACAGCAACCATGAGAATGACTGATAGGTCTGAAGCTGACACCAGCTACTTTTTCTGGAAAATAAATAATTTAACCCTGCAATACATTTAGAAGGCAGAAAGCTATTGCTTTCCTGTAAAGAGAGGAAAACAAGATCTCACAAGAGCAAAGTGAACAGAGAAGAAGAAGACAGAGTCAATGAGGAGTTCCTTTTTTTCTCAATATTTACTCAAGATCTATCAAAAGTACTGCACTCACCACCTTCCTTCATCTACTCAGTAACCACAGAATCATAAAATCATAGAATCACAGGATAATAGTTTTCGATTGGAAGGAACCTTTAAAGTTCATCTAGTCCAACCCCACTGCAATAAGCGGGGACATCTTCAACTAGATCAGGTCATTCAGAGCTCTGTCCAACCTGACCTGGAATGTTTCCAGACATGGGGCTTCTCTTACCTCTCTGGGCAACCTGGGCCAGTGTTTCACTGCCCTCATTGTAAAAAACTTCTTCTTTATATCTAGTCTAAATCTACCCTTTTAGTTTAAAACCATTACCCTTTGTCCTGTCACAACAGGCCCTACTAAAAAGGCTGTCCACATCTTTCCCACAGGCCCCCTTTAACTATTGAAAGGCCACAAAAAGGTGTTCCTGAAGCCTTTTCTCCTCCAGGATGAACAACCCCAACACTCTCAGCTTTTCTTCAAAGTAAAGGTGTTCAATCCCTGTGATCATTTTTGTGGCCTTCCTCTGGACCGACTCCACCAGGTCCATGTTGGTCTTGTGCTGAAGACTCCAGGGCTGCACACAGTACTCCAGGTACAGTCTCATGAGAACAGAGTAAAGCAGCAGAATCATCTCCCATGTCCTGCTGGCTCAGGATGCAGTTGGTCTTCTGGGCAAATAGCTCATGTCCAGCTTTTCATCCACCAGTACCTCCAAGTCCTTCTCAGGAGGGCTGCTCTCAATCCCTTCATCCCCACACCTTGCACTTAGCCCTGTTGAACCTCATGAGGTTCACACAGGCCCACTTCTTAAGCTCATCGAGGTCCCTCTGGATGGCATTCTATCCCTCTGGCCTGTTGATTGCACCACTCAGGTTGGTGTCATCTGTAAACTTGCTCAGGTTGCACTTAATCCCACTGACTGCATCATTGATGAAGACATTAAACAATACTGGTCCCAGTACAGACCCCTGAGAGACACCACTTGTCACCAGTCTCCATCTGACAATCCCCAGTGTCTCAGTCCTTCTGCTGCACTACCCTACATAGGGAGGGATGACATGAAAAAGGGTAGATCACTGAGCTCTGAAAATACAGGTGGTACTACTGGGGCAAGAGGTACAAAAAAATGGTGACCTTGCAAGAAGTGCCTGCACTTGTCAGATTGCTGGTGCAAAGAGAGTCTCTCCCCTTGCCACAGCTGTGGACAGCTGCTGCCATTTCCTTTGTACCTATCCCAATGCTTGTCTAACTTGTGAGATGGCTCATCTTGCTAAACCAGCTAATAATAACCAAGTCCATGTAGACTAGTCTCTGTCTATATTCTCTTTGAAGAGGAGGGTTAACAGTCACAAAAATTCCAGGTGGGCTGTGTAGGTCATTGAGCCTGGGGTGAGGGGGGACCATCAGACCTTGTCAGCTAATCCTCAGGATAAGAGAATGGTAAATTTCTGCTTTCATTTGTAAAGTTAGGAGTGAGGAATGACTAACCAATCATTTACTTTACTATACTTTCTTCATTTTTGTTATTTTTTATAAGACCCAGATTATTTCTCAAAAGGTATGCTAGCTTTGTGAATTATCACCTAACACCCTTTTCCGCACAGAACTGAATAAAACAAATATTTCAACAACGTGTGTCAATTGGTTTTTACACACTACGTAAAGAACACAGATTTAGGACAACAACTCTATTGACAATGCTGCTACACCTTCTTAGCTCAGGAAAGCCATGAAGCAAGCACTAAGTGTGATGCCATCACAGACAACAGGTTAGACATTCTACAGCAGGAGAAGGGAATTCATCTCCAGTCTCCTATCAACTTTCTGCATTCATAGCAATAACTCAGGCAGAGGTTTGTGTTGCAGTACTTAGTCCCAGTACTGTTCATCCTCTTCAACTACTTTGTCTCCATTAATGGGCTTATTTCTGCCAGTGACTATCTCAACATCATCCCTGTCAGCTATTCTCTACTTCAAGGCCATTTCTTTCTTCCATTCCTCTGCCAAGTGAGTGTGTGCTTTGTTTCATCTCCTTCAACAGGCCCATAAACTGGCTGAAAATTAGGAATGTGTTTTAAGTACCTTGCTAAATCAGACTTCACTGAGTGACACTGCCTGTAAGGGATAAAGCAATAAAAAAAATCCAGATGTTGACACTGAAGAAGCCGCCTTCATACTGGGTGGCCAAGGCCACATTTTCAAAGTAGGGAGATGAAGACTATAATTGAGGCTTCCCATGTGTGTTCAAATCAGGGCCTTACACAAAACCTGTTAGAAGCAATGAGAAGTTCTGCATTGATGTGAGCACATTTTGGATAAGACTGTTACATAGCAACCATTGCGGATAAGGCCACCACAGATTGGCACCCAGACACTGGAGGCAGACTGCAGATAAAATGAACCAACTTGTTTGAAACACACAATTACGGAGAAATAGTTCCGCCCCTTATTCCCATCTAATCCTTAACATAGCCTGCAAAAAAGAAATCTCAAGTTTGTGTGCTTCATCTGGGGTACATCATTAGTACCTGATTTTGAGGTCTCTTCCTATTCTACCAATTCAGCCAAGCAGAAAAAGATGTTTGCATAATGCAGAATTTAGTCACTGGGTAATTTCATTGGTTTTATTTAAGTGAAGGGCTGTATTGTGGCTACATTTCCCTACAGCAGAAGTTATAATCAATGCAATTGTAAGACAGAATTGCTTACTGCTGAGGCAGAGGTGAAACAGCAATAGTTAAATGCTTCCCTCCTGTGATGGTATTAGCATGACTGCTAGGAAATATGTGCTTGAAAATGCCAGGGAAAGTGATTTATCTGTGACAGAAGCTGTTTTAAGAAGAGAGAAAATGAAAACCACAACCACACTAAAATAAAGCCTCTTTTAATGAGCTTCGGCTGCCTTCTGGAAGAATGAGAGGAGCTTTTAATGCACAAATGGTTCTTCTGGTATATCATTATATTTTCTGGTGGAGGTTTTTGTTGTGTTTTTGTGGGTGGTTTTTTGGTTTGGTTTTTTTTTTTTTTTACCAAGTTAATACTTTTTTTATTTAACTGAGAACAGGACCTTTGTTGTTAGAAACAGAAAGCAGGCAGGACCAAATTGCTTCAGTCATCAGAAGAGCCAGTGTGAGAGATGTTTACCTGAACCTAACCTAAATTCCTGAGGATACCCACCAGTATTTCCTGGAGGATGGTTTGGTAATCAATTTAACTTTGTGTTGCTGACTATGACTCATTGGAAATCATAATGATCAAGTGTCTGTATCACCCCTCAGATAAAAGTTAGAAGAGGGGAGGGCATGGAAAAGAAATCTAATAAGTCTCTGCAGACCCTGCTTCTGGGCACAGAAAATGGCCTGCAACACACTTAGAACAAAATGATACCTCTTGAAGGTGTGATGGTTTTCAGTCTATTTGACTGCTGCAACTCAGCTGTTTGCCAGTATACAGTTTTCCTATTGAATTCTCCTTTGTCATATCACCTGCTTGGAAGAACAGACAATTATCTATGTCATATGTTATCTGCTCCTTAATTGGTCTTATTTTAGACCACCAGAGCCATCACTGGGGTCCTATTAGTGCTATATAAGTTGACAAACCAGCACTCTTGTCCTTCACTCTCACACTCAAAGTGGGAACCTGTCATTGAAGAAGTAATCTTGAACTTGTTGGCTATTAGTATGCCAGCATCTGATAGCTTCCCATCCATATTTTTGCATGAAGTTCTATGAATGTATGGCCACTGCCTTTAAAATGACTGGAACAAGTAAATAATTGAAAACTATGAGCTGTCTAGTGTTTCAAGGTGCAATCACTGTCCTATTCCATCATACTGTATTCCTACTTGTTTTCCAGTGAATCTGTGCACATTGTGCACATTGACCCAGCCTTGAGAAATGCTGAAAGTTTTCCCATATGAGAGTTATTTATGGCATCACTGCAGGCAGAAGGTCTATACTCATCTTTAACACTTCCAGAATGAGTAATCTAGCCATGAAACAAAGGTGGTTGCTCCTCCTTCAAGTAAGTTTTATGAGAAAACAGTGGCATTTACCCAAAAAGCACAGGCCAGGCACTTATCTGCCAGAAGCAGTTTCAGGAGCTGAATATCCATTTCAGAAACACCACCTCTGAAATCACTCTCTAAATCCAGGCAATATAGAGTGCATAAGATTCCCTGGTGTCATCATTATTGCCAGTTGGCTGTATTAGACTTACTCTCATCCCCTCCATTTGGTATGACTGCTATTCTTAGACACCAAAATTCATTACGTAATGATAGGAAGTCAGCCCTGTGCATTCCTGTGCTGTAACCAAGCTTTTTAATTTGGGGGAGGGGAGGAATTGCTTTACTGAATGTCACAATGCCTAAATCCTGGTCTGGATCAAGTCCTGAGAAAGCAAGGCCTCAGATTGCTTTCTTAAAGAGAAGTTTGTTATGCTTGATCAGACTACTTAGTTCGATATTTTCTGAACTCTGTCTAGTCCCATACAGGCTCTGTGACAAACATTTATTCTTCATTCTCCTCAAGTCCAGCTGCCCAGTTACACCTCAAGTTTCCCTTTGCTCATTTTCTCTGCTTATTCCATGCACTGGGTTTCCAGGATAGAAGTGAGCAGACAGACCTGCTGCCGTCTGCTGCACAAACACCAGAGAGGATGGGAAGAGGAGTAATAAAATCCAAGTGACAAGAACATCTTGTTCACATATGAGAAGGGTATGTCACCAGTTTTTCCTTTTTTTTTTTTAAAAAAAAAAAGGGTTCTTCAATAATCAACTGCCTCAGCAGAGACACCTGAAAGCATTTTATCTGTCAGAAGAGGCATTCACCGGCTGCATGCCAGATTGTGTTTCAGTTTATTTTATTCCTTCAGCTTGTGGCTGTCACAGGTTGAACTAATTTGGGGGAGGGGGGTGTCTCAGAGAGAGCAGAGTCAATGCTCTCTTTGCCTATTTACAAAGTTCAGCTTCCCTCTTAGCAAGATGCCTGTAGTGCATCTTCATTAAAGACAGTTTTGTTCATGTCTCACCTATCCTTAATATCTTATATTGAAAGTATGCTCAGCCACCTGGAAGACTTATTCCACAGTTTTTTGTCTACACATTGAGTCAACAACTTATGTAATTGAAACCCTCTGTAATTAAATGCTCCATCTTTCTCTGAGATGTGTCAGTGACAGAAGTGTCACTGAGATTCAAATCCTTCATTATCTGCTACCTTCTGCACAGGTTCTCCAAGGCCAATCAATACCCATCCTCCTGTCAGCAGTCTTGTGACAATTCCTCTCTTCAGGAGAGAGAATAAGTGTCTTGAGGTTTCAAGCTGTCACTTTGTCTCACTACATGCTCAGGCTTCAGCTTCCATTTCTAATATGATTGCCAGAAAGACCCTCTGTAAAGGGTTGAAAAGAAAGAACAGGCTCATGGATTAGATTAGAACTGGTTATTCAACATCTGTCCCCATCTTTGTCGTTGTCTCCCTCTTTACTTCCATATATCTCTGCCTTACTTCTTTCCTTTTGTCACACAGAATTTGCCCAGCAAGGAAAGAGGGCATTTGACAGATGGAGACCTAGCTTATATTCTCCTCTTCTAGGTACTACCACACTCTGACTATTAATACAAAACAGTGAAACAAGTCTGCAGTTTCACAAGCTCATCTCACCAAAGACTGAAGAAGAAAGTCAGTTAGTAGCTAAGTCATTAACTCCCATCAGTAGCTAAGTCATTAACTCCCCTTGGCTTTTACTAAACTCTTCCTGGCATCAGTGTGAAAGAGCCAATAAAAGACTTTGGGAGAATAAAATGTCTGGTCATAATTACAATGCAGGTGCCTAATCTGTCACATGAGAGACAGAGACATTTAAATTTAAATGATATAACTCACTCCTAGAAAAATGAAACATGAGTTTGAAAATTAACTGCAAAACCTCTACTACAAAATTAACTACAGAAACAGTGGACAATGATAAGAAACAGCATTTGAGGAGTAAATTAAAAGAAAATCGCACATCTTGCTCCCCTCCGAGTTGCTTTTCAGCTTCTAAAAGTCATCTGTCTGCCCGAATCAGTTAATGACCATTCAACAGCTTATCCCTCCAACTGCCACAACCTTTCAAACCTAATATCACTTTTTGTCTATAGCTGGCCAGCTGATCCCCAGAAGCATAGAAAACATAGATTTTATTCATGTGCAATTTTAAATTGCCTGGGTGGGATAACGCCAGTTACTCATTCACATGACACTGTTTTTCTCATCCATACTACATGCTAGGGATTGGAGAGGGGCAAGGCACCACAGTGCCATAAAGTGCAGAAGAAGGAGTGCAGAGGAGGGGATGCTTTCATCCAGAAGGCCAATGCGTATCAGTGATGGATCTAGTGATCCTTACATACCCACCAACAAATCCTCTCTATTGCAGCAAGTATGAGCAGCTGCATTTCCAAAGAGGGCTTTTATAAAGGTAAAGGAGGAGAACAAAATCAATTCCACACAAAGCTGTGCACCATTGCTAGTTGCAAAGATGCATAGCAACTGCTAAATCCATGCAGGGCCTGATGCACCAGTTGCATCTGCATGCTGATCTTGGGCCCGTGCCCAAATTCTGAAGCACGTGGGTGCCAACACTGCACCCACACTACTTACTCTTCATAGCCTCATCTCTACAAGCTCTAGCAGGAATGTTGCAAGAAGTTTACATTACAGGTGTGTTAATATTATTCTTATATAAAGAAAGCCACAGGGCTTTGGGGCTAGATGTTTGTGTATTTATACTCCGGTTCATCAACTTGAGTACTTAATTGCTTTTCCTAAATTAAAGCAGAGAAAAGAGACAAGTTCAGTTAATGAATAAACTGTTCCCATTGTTAATTAATCAACAGCAGAATAATGATTCAGGATCAGAGGTCCTCTGTTCTAGCCTGGCTCAAAAGGAGATCAGCTCACCTCCTCCCAAACACTTGAGAAAGGCTGCATTCAGAGGTTGCCTAGCAAGTTAGCCAACGCAGGCTGCGATACAGAGTGTGCCGCCACAAACGTTGTCCTGACGCATTCCCACTGCAGCTCCCTCGTCACCAGCTCTGGGTATGTGACACTGCAAACAAGGAGCATCTCCCAGGTAATCAAGAGCCTTAAACAGCTAGGACTAAGTTTTGGCCCTATGTCCTGGCATTCCACCCAGATCACAGAAAGCTGGTATGTAGTGCTCCTCCTGTAACATACTTAATAAGCAAGCCACCACCACCCTTTCCACCCCCAACAAGTTCCACTATCCAATTGGTCTCAAGGTTTAGCTTCCTTTGTTAGAGCCATTAGTGTAGCCCCTGTAGTTAGTGCTAGACACATTCAGGCTTTCTCTTTGAAGCTGTTGCATTGTAATTATTTTGCAGCAAGAATTAGCTGGAAACTTCTTCCAAATCAAGATATATCAGACCTGGAACTATCTGGAGAATAGCAAGTAGTGCAGAACAGCCAGTCAAATTGCCAAGTAGGAGAGGAAAGCATGTCACTGGTAAGAAGGAACAGCTCACCTTCATCACAGACCAATTAAGATGGCATCTGCTGTAGGTCAGCCAACTGCTCACATTTCACTGCCATGAATTCACCTGTGGCAGCACAGGCAGGAGGGCTGGCTTTGCACAGTCAGAACATTTTGCTTTGTTTGAGTACTCTGCAGTCCGTTGACCTGGGGTTTTACAATGAACTCCAAGCACATTTATCCAGAACACTGGGAGACTGGGGGCTGGAGGGCTGTTCCAGGAGCTGTGCTGACTGAAGTGGATGTCCTCATCGTTTATGGCTTAATCAGTTTAATCATTGTGACACCAGGACATTACAAAAATATCACTGACTTCCAGGCTGATCGATACTTTTATAAGGTTTTTGTACATTGACCTTTCAATACACAGATGACTGTGTAATCTGCCCTGATTGAAGAAAATGGCATTTTATCACATTTAAAATTTATCACCAAAAAAAACCAAACAAACAAACCAAAACCAAAAAAAACCACTACACTTTTGGCATAATCTTACCACACACCATAGTTAGAATAGTTAAACTAAAGAAAGGAAGTTCATAACAAGTGTGCTAATCTGAGGATGAAAGGAATCAAAAACAGGAAATCAAATTTCCAGAGAGATTTGCAAGGCTGTGGATGTTTTCTGTGTACAGTGGTGAGATAGTTCTGAAGGATCCACAAAAAGAGCTTCTTCCCAAAGGCTACAACAGAAGATGGCAATGGTTCAAGTTTAGGTGCTATGGAAAATAGCATGAAAGGAAACATGGAAATTTGAGGGACAGAGGGGAACAAAATGGTTATTAAAGGGAAACATGAGCGAGGACAAACTTGACAGGTACCAAGTTAGTGGATGCTAAAGAAATTAAGGGCAGGGGAGAGATGAGAGGGCAAACTCATTTTGAAAGCACATATTTTGGGGACCAGAAGGGCAGAGTGATAGAGTTAAAGGCCTGGGACACAAGCAGACTAGACAGTAGTTTCTGAAGTAGCAACAGCAGGAAGTTTATGTGGGAAATAAGTAGCAGACAACCTCTTCAGAGAAAAATATCCTGTTTTCCTACAAACTTTCCTAGTTAAGAAAAAGAAAGAACCCAAATAAATCCCATATAATGAAGTCAGATTTTTTTTTTTTTATTCCTTAAATAAACAAAATGTTCTTTCAAGTTCTGTGAGAGACATTAGTGGATTTTAAAATAAGAAAAATTAACACCACATTTCCCACAACTGAGGTTGAAGACCACAAGGGTTTTACTGCCCACTATGGTTTCCTTTGTTTTGTTAGTTGTGCTCCACATCAGAAACAATGAAAACTTTTTTAAAAAAATAAATTCTTTCAAATTGAGACGTAAACCACTCCTGATGTATGTGAGTGGGGATGTGTGGGTGTGTGAGCAAGCTTCTTTGTGAGAGAGGAAGAGTGGATACATGTGTGGTAGGGGAAAAAAACAAGAGCTAAGAAAGAAGAAAGAAAATCCAGTCTGGGTTGGAATTGAGCAGTGAAAAATGAGTTGTGAAATAGGATTATAACAAGATGAGGTTATTTTTGTGATTTTAGGCCAATTGGGGAAGTGGGAAACCTAGAAATTTTCTCAGCTAATAGCGAGGCAATTCAGAGTTCATTAAATACTCTCGGTAGCTTGGCTGTTTGTTTTAAATCTCCCAGCAACAAGGGGAAGATTTACAAAAGCTATAAGAGGAAAAAGTTCCGTGGGATTTAAAAAAAAAAAAAAAAAAAAAAAAAAGGAGAGAGAGAGAAAACCCCTTATCCATATGAATAAAAGCTCTCTCTGTGCTGGCCTTCTTTTCAGAAGCTCTGTTCATGTTATAAGTTTCTATATTGTAACATCCGGGCGGCATTTTTTTCACCTTTCCTTCTTAAGCAAAAAAACAGGCATATTAGTGGGACCTAGTGCAGATTACAACAGCTCAGGGCAAGCAATCAGCTGCTGCTGGGTCAGAAAGAAAAGATCCACTGCTGTGAAATGACAGGAATTGTTCCCCTCTCTCAACCCAAGTAGTGCTGTGTACTGATTCCTTCTGGCATTTTCTGTACTACAAGGTTTTCTTTTACAATCATGTTTACTTTTCCAGCAGTGATTTAGGCAGTTACTTAAAATCCTGCAGCTAAATAAAATATTTAATTTTCATCTAGTGTCCATGAAAGATAAAAGCTCAGCAGGTACTTAGCATGAACAAATTGAGATTTTGATTACTGCAAGTACTTCTATGTTCTCCAGACAGTCATAGATACAGTCCACCCAGACAATGATAAAACTTAGAGGGATGTTCTTTCCAAGACCCATTTTGTCCTTGCTCCTTTCCCAAGGCTGCCAGTAAAACTAGTGGTTACTTGTGATGCACACACCTGACTCCACTGGGCTGAATCCCACCACATGGCATGCAGCAGATATTTGAGGCTGATATGCTTTCATTGCTGGGGTAACACAGAGCTGAAATACTCACCTACAGGTTAAGCAGTTAGTATTCCATTTCCAGTCTTGTGAAACCATCCAATTACTCACCATGTAATTGCTTGGTAGTCAGTAAATAAAATTCACATGATCAGAAAAATACTGCTTTGCTAGGAAAAGGAGGAATTGGATAAATAGAAAATTAGGGGGTTCTTTTCCAGTAGAGAAAAAAATATTAGTTTCAAAGCTTTCATCCATATTTCTTCTCAAGTTCAGAGATGTTTGTCTGGATTAATTTCTAGTTTTGAGCTGCAAGATGACTTACCATCTAAAAAAAGCCTCACATTTGGGCAATGTGTCTCAAGTCCTTTTCAACAAATTCAGCCTGCAGCTTCCAGAACCTGGGCCACCTAGTATTTTCTCCATGTGCTGTTAGCAACTGGCAGTATGTAAGGGAATAGGAGTATTATACGAAATCCTGGTAATGGCTGAATCCTGTCTGCCAGCTTTACTAAGTCTAGCAAATCTGCTAGCAATCCAAAGCTGGAAAGGACACAAATTTACCTTCTGCCCTGTGTTTAAAGCCACTATTTGAAGACAACTGAAATAATGATTAAAAAAAAAAAAAAAAAAAAGGACAGCACACCAGTATTGGAGAAAACTTTAGTTGTATTGCCTCCATTAGATACAATGCCAGAAGTCAAATGCCCACCACTATAAAAAGTACATCTGGTTTAGTAGACACATAGGAAAACCATGTGGGATGTTTAGCTTTGTAGTATAATGACCTAGGAGAGCTTCCTGCATAGCAGAAAGAGTAGAAGTGATGCCACCTTCATTCCAGTTCAGCTGGGTTTGGGGATCTGAAACTCTAGTTTAGGTTCAGATTATCTGTAAGGTTATGTGGAAACACTGTTTTAGCAGAGGAGGTGAAAGGAAGGTTTTATAAGGATTTGCACATGGGAAATCCTATCTATTTACATGGGAATGTGCTCACAGTGATCTGCTAAAGAAAGATGACTGGCTTCCTGAGCTTATATTTAGAACAGGTACATAGGCTATGCGCACCATTTCCCTACCTTAGCAGTTCCCCCCAACTCCCATTCTGCTGTTGCAGTGAGAAGTGCATTAAAAGGTAATGGAGAAAGAGGAGACAAACACAGAGAAGTGTAGGCAGATTCTTTAGATAGATTCTACAGATAGAACCTATAGATATATAGTTACATTTCTGGTGAGTTTCTAATCTAATGTTGAGTGTCCTAAAGGGCTAGGATTACGCAACTATGTTTTTGACACAGCTGACCACTTTTTAATTCCAGGATTTTTCTTATAATGTTCCATCTCATTTTTCCTTTGCTTATATTTATCCTGCCTACCATCTTAAATATTTCCTTTTCCCTGCTCGCTCTCTCCTTGTTATTTGTATCTCAGAGTTTTTCAGACTGTTAAAGCTTTCTATTTCAGCATTTCCTGCCTTTTTTCCTCATGAAAACATATATTACTAAACCAATGCTGAGAATCTTCAAAAAGCAGATCACAGAGTTAATCCAGCTAAAGAAAAGGCAGAAGCCTCCATCCAAAAACACAAATCTGAAAACATTTTTACTCTGACTTCTTTCAGTGCTTTTGGACAAGGTGGGGGGGACAAAAAAAAAAACCCAAAACAACAAACCAACACACCAAAACCTTTTCTATTAGAGATGTGTGATACTATAAAAATTTGCTGCTCTGCCAGTGTGAAAACACTTAGCTCTAAGTGGAAGGCAGAAGTATTTTTTTTTTTCATGTTGTAACCCTGCTATAGCATATTTATCACATAGAATCCTGGTGTTAAGAAGATGGCATATCTCAAGCATAACCTACTTGGTTGAGTATCACATTATTGGAAAGAGACATCCAGTGCTCCAGGCTTCGTCTATACTACAATTAGTTCAAACCATGCATCAAGACCGATTACTTTGCCCCAGAGCAATTTGGCTGTCCAGGCTAAACAACCACTAGTTGTCTGAGAGCAACTACAGAAATCAAGTACATAGCTGGCTCTTTGCAGGTCTTGACTCCAGGCTAGAAAACAGCATGTCCATGCTTGAGCTTTCAAGGATGTCTGTGGGAAAATAGTGTTGAGGAACAAAGGGAAGGCATGGGAATTTTTTTTTTTTTTTTGCAAGGCAATATGATTCTCAATTGCTCAGGAATTAAGAGGTGAGATGTAATTAATCACTACAACTAATTCCCTGTTTAACCTTGACAAAATCCCCAGTGATTGATTCTGTTCTCAAGGTTTCCTCTGAGCATATTGGGAATATTAGCTAATGCAAAGCAAGAGTCACCCAGGTTTTTTAAAGCCTTTCAGGAACTCTCTAAAACCATCAATAAGACTGTCTCTCAGAGTACCCCATTTACAATTTACTATGTAATAAATTCACATTTAACTGTAGCCACATTACTGAGTCTCCTCACATAACAGAATTTCCACACTTAAGTACCAGTTGCAAATAAGTGACACTCCAGAACTGAGAGCCCTTTCCCACCATCTCATTGTCAGTGCACAGCACAACTCTTGCAATAACCCTGAGGACAAAGTCAGGAAATCTGTGATACACCCCAGCACCTGACCATTCACATGTTTAAGCTGAAGAATTCTGAGGGCAGTCAGCCTGGAGCATAGGGATGATAAGTGACTATTGTCTTTATTGTGGGGTACTTGAATCTTTTTATGCTTGAATGCCAAATATTTATTTAAAAAAATATTATTTTAGCTCCCTTTACAATGCAGAAGGGATCATCAACACTGACCATACCAACATACTTGATCTAGAGGCTAAAAAAATGCTTCTCCTACAGAATGCAGTAAAAATATATTAGGGGACATGTATATGAAGAAAGATCAAAGCTTCTATCTTCTTTAAATTTCTTGGTCCCAGCCAGCACGTTGGCATGTCTGGAACAGATCTGGTACAAGCAACATGCTCTTTCGGACTTTGGAAGAAATCGTAAACCGAAAAGGTATTCATTACTGCCCCCTTCCCCCAAAGGATAACCCAAGCCTTTGCTACAAGCACATACCTTGCACTGCATCCAGAACCTTTATGTAAGAAGATATTAAAAACTAAAACCTCTTCTTGTTTGCCTCTGCAGAAGTAACGCCACAGCCAAACCCTCAGCTACACAGTGCTGAAAGCCCTGGCATAGGAATGAGAGCCCTTTTGTGCCTGCTGTGTCAGGGGCAGTGTAAATTTACACCTGCCTTGGGTTTAATTTAGTAATTAGCAATTATTTGGTAAATTAAGGAGTTTCCTCTTAAATAAGGCTATTATTAAACAAGAGTAAAACTTAGTGTTGGACGAACTGAGCATGTTATTTCTGTCCTTACGGAGTGCCAAGCAGACTAGGGTAGGTTTATAGAGTTTTAGGGGTTTGGATTACAAAGATGTCTTAGTGTCTTCCATTTTCAACTTTGCTGATGTTGTTGTTGGTATTTTGCTGTGCAAATCCACATTCTTTCAAGACTTTTCTTCTGGCTTAAATGGCCCAGCCACCAGCAATATTCAATGATCATTTTTTTTCCTGCTTAAATACAAAGTTGGCTAGAGATAAGAAGCATGTGTCCCTCCACAGTGAACTGCACAGCTCTGCCCAGTCTAACAAAAATAACCTTATAGCACCAGTACCTGGAGATGTCTTATTTGTTCTAAGTAATGCGTATACATGTCTTTTTTACTTACCAAAACCAGCAGAAGGTACTGGCTAACAGTAGCAAGTATGTTTTGTTAGCTAGGTGTAAGCTTCACCTTACATCTTCAGTTAAAAAAGCAAACAAACGAACAAAAGAAAAAAAAGACCCCAAACTTTTCTGCCCCGAACAAGGCATTCATTTGTCACAGTATTGCAAAATCATTAGGGTTGGAAAAGACCTCTAAGAACATGAAGTCCAACCATCTGCCCAACATTATCATGACCACTCAACCATGTTCTGAAGTGCCACATCTCACATTTTTTGAACACCTCCAGGGATGGTGACTCCATCACCTCCCTGGGCAGTCTGTTCCAATGTCTCACCACTCTTTCAGTATAGATTTTATTTTCCTGGTGTCCCATATAAACCTCCCCTGGGACAACTTAAGCCCGTTACCGCTTGTCCTATTGCTAGTTACTTGGGAGAAGAGATCAACACCCACCTCACTACAATCTCCTTTCAGGTAGTTGTAGAGAAGGATAAATTCTCCCCTCAGCCTCCTCTTCTCCAGACTAAACAATCCCAGTTCCCTCAGCCACTCCTCATTAGACTTGTTATCCAGACCCCCTCACCAGCTTTGTTGCTCTTCTCTGGACTAGCTCCAGCACCTCGATGTCTTTTGTATACTGCGGTGCCCAAAACTGAACACAGTACTCAAGCTGCAGCCTCACCAGTGATGCATACAGGGGCATGATCACTTCCCTGCTCCTGCTAGACACACTATTTTTGATACAGACCAGAGCTTAAAGGGAGGGACATTCACCGAATAACAACCCCATGGGAAGGCAAGGATTTAATACATGTGATGAGATTTTCACATGTTCTGGGCTGTAGATTAGGAGAAACTCAAGATGGGCTCAGCAGAACTTACATCAGAAAAGGGACAGGTTCAGAGCCTGTTGCCATTCAAAGACAAACAATCAGCATTAGCCCATATTAAGAAAGACAAGAAGAAGCCTAAGGAGTTTTCTTTAAAGTCTGTCACTTTAAATCCAGGTTTATGATTGTGGCTTGGTTTCTGTCTGATGGAGAAATAAGCAAAACTCTCAGATTTTGCATACTCAGAAAGCCCCCAAACCTCTAATTACATATCTCAGTCCCATTTTCTTCTAGTTCACAAAACTGGCAGGTCAGGCTCTTCTGGAAATCTGGTCATTTATAAAGTTAGTTGTATGGGAGCAGAACTCTTTAGAAAAGCAGTCCCTTAACATATGAAGGGCATGAGATGTCTTTTGGCATAATTGTGCACATGTTTTCGAGGGTAAGGAGTAAAGGAATGTAGCATTTGAGTACATTGTGCCCAGAATTAAAAATAATAAAAATAGAAATTAAAATAAATAAATAAATAAAATAAAAGCAACAGTGTCAGGTAGTTTCACCAAGAGTCAGTTAAAAATAACAAAATCTGTAATCCATACAAACAGAGGGCCCACAAGACAAACAGCAGGACTTCAGTCAGTATATGTGATTACAGGTCCTGGTAGTACTGTTTGGTTTTATGCCATGAACTACATACTTGGTAGCTTTTCTTTAGGCTGGCAATGATTTTTGATGCACTATTTACCCAGGTATGGGTCAAGGTTATGCCAATTCCACTTGCTCTGACCCTTCCTCCACATACAGCTCAGCAGTGAGAGTAACACCCAGACAGCACTCAGCACAGCATTATCAAACCAGCACTGAGAACCAGCTTATCAGCAGTTGTCCTCTAACCACCTGCTACAGAAATGCAGCAAGACCTGGTCTGTGCTCAAGCTTCACCTGAAAACCCAGAGTGCCAGGACTGAACTTGTAACAAGCAAGACAGAACCTCCATCTGGCAAGAGCTGGTCAAATGCAAGGAAGGAAAAGAAACTTCTGCAATCTAATACTTTGAAAGAGGCTGGGGAAATACCACTACTCTTGTGCAAGCTTCAGAGAAATTCAGTAGTCAGGGTCATTGAGGCCTGCCTGGCAGCAGTCTCCATCTGTTTAGAGCATCTCTAGTGCAATAACAATTCAGAGAGCACTGGTCTAGCTGTTGGGACACTGACCGTATGACTTCCTGCAGCTGCCCAATTTTTTGGGGAAAAAAAACCCAAACAAAACACAAAATCTCCTAGGAAAAGCCCACAGCTCTCAATGCTGCTTAAACAACAAGGTCTACACATGACCATTGCATAAAAAGTAGAGATCCCTAACGAGATAAATGCATAATGAACTGTCCAGGAATAATGGCAGACCTGAAAGAATTAATACTGAAACAGAAAGTATCCAGTGTTGCAAGAAATAAAGTGGTTTTTCTTCACATAATAAAGTAATCCAAAGGGGCAGATATGTTTTTCTTGCTTCCCTGAATAATATTCAAGTGGTAATGAAAAGGAAAGACTCTTATCTTTTATGGAAATAAGGCACAAAAACTGAATTCTTATTGTAAATGTTACCAATATCAACCAACACCCTACAAGTAAATTGCAGAGCATAACAAGATACTCAGCAAGTATTTACTACAAAATATTCTGTCTGAGTTACCAGCTTCCTCTAAGAACCTTCCTTTGCAACTTTAATACATTTTGGGGTTTTTCTTACTTTAAGCAGAGGATATACTAGCACAAAGTGCAAGCTTGTATATATCCCAAGGAAAATCTGGATGAGCAAAACCTGGCTTATATTTGCAAATGGCTCCTGGATTTACAAAAATCCAAGCAGAGTGTTGGCTATTGATTTTTATACCTGGGATTTTCAAAATCCTACGACTACTCTAAACCTTATTTATACATAAGTGATTTTTTTAAAATAGATTTTGGACTAGGCAGTGTAGTCTAAGGTTTAAAGCAAAGAGCTGAGAAACAGGAAACTTGGGAGAATTGGGTTGGATGATAGCCTGAATAAATGCATGTGGTTTGTTTGCATGATTTTCGGTTAATAACAAGGGAGATCGAGTGTCTCAGAAAACTCAGAAAAGGGAAATAAAGCTTTATCCTGCCAGATAGAAAAAAAAAAACCAAATCCAAAAACCTTCAGATGAAGGTAACTGAACTGGTAAATAGTAATGGAAAGTAGTTAAGTGTCTTCTCACTTAAAAATGGAGTGAAGAAAGGCCTAGGTAATGTACTACAGGGGACAATCCTGTGCCAGTTTGCAAGGGGACTTGTAGGTGGGTTGGACCTGTATCTGCAGAAGTGTTGGGACACCATGAACAAGAACCAGCCAATGAGCTGAGGATTCTTGTCCTCTCATTGATACAAACCAATGTTAAGATGAACAAAATCCCTTTAATATATTATGGAAACAGTATTCTGGAATACTGGAAAAGCATTCTCTAGCTGTTTTGTCAAACCTGCTCTTCCATGTGAGACAGGGCCTGAAGGCATATGAGGTCTAATATATCTTGTAATTGTTATCCAACCTAGGACAAGTTCAGATATTGTTTCTGGGTGGGGGGTGTTGGTGCACGTGCAAAGGTCTGATCTTTTGAAGAAAGCTTGGAGAGCTGCCCAAGAGGTTAATTAAAGACAACTTTTTTTTTTTTTTTTTTAAGGAGACACTCCAAAGACTCATAAATAAATCTTCAGGAATAAGACATCCAATTATTTGAGGTGAAGAAAAGGCTAATTTGGTAGATATTCTACTGTTCCACTGCTGATTTCAAGACTGTCACTCTTCTTTGATCTGCTCTGATGCTCACCCCCCTCCTAAAATGCAGAGCAACAGAAGCTCCAAGGGGCTGTAGGCAAGAACAAGGCAACTGAAGCTCTGACTTTGTGTTGAGTGCTGCAGATAGACTGTGACTGTTTTCTGCTTTTATCTTACCCTTTTTCTGAATATTAGTCCTGTGCTTACATTTTTGTAATCACTTCTCAGTTAAAAAAACCCAACACACTAACCCTGAAAGTTTGCATAAAGAAGCATGTAGAATTAGGCCGGTCTACAGTTATACATCTTTTCCTTGAGGATGGATTACCAAGTACTTACATGGCTTTATTTACAACCTTAGGAATGAGTACATCAAGAAGTTTTTGCTCCTTGCTTAAGAAACTTTTGGGTTTAGCCGATAATCATAATTTTATATCCCAGCAAGCCCTTTTTATGAGAACTATGAAGGTAAATCACAACTTCACTATATGGAAATATTGAGTCTACATACAGTTGAGTCTACACAACAAGTCTCAGACAAGTTCATGACAGGCATGTTTCTGAAAAAAAAAAAAAGCATAGATTATATTTTTTAAGAGTGATGAATAATGGAAAGTATCACAGGTATCACAGGTGTCACAGGGTGTTAGGGGTTGGAAGGGACCTTGTAGATCTTCAAGTCCAACCCCCCTGCCAGAGCAGGATCATATAATCTAGTATGAACTGTGGAATTCTATTGTATCAGTTCTATATAGGTTAGCCACATTTAATTCTTTTAAGCTCATAAATCCTTAAGAAATGTTAATCATGTGATGGATTTATTTGTAAATTTGTACGCTGCCCTGAAGGAGACACTGGTTGTTGTATTCTGTAATGATTCATGAGCATCTCTGGTTCACAGGATCACAGGATGTCAGCGGTTGGAAGGGACATTGGGGATCTTCAAGTCCCACCCCCCTGCCAGAGCAGGATCATATAATCTAGCACAGGTCACAAAGGAACGCATCCAGGCGAGTTTTGAAAATCTCCAGAGAAGGAGACTCCAAAACCTCTCTGGGTTCCAGGGCTCTGTGACCCTTTCAGTAAAGAAGTTCCTCTTCATGTTAAGGCGGAACCTCCTGTGCTCCAGCTTACATCCATTCCCCCTTGTCTTATCACAGGGCACGAGTGAGAAGAGGCTGTCCCTTTCCTCTTGA
>JAAGNO010023147.1:46096-69034 GCA_033439905.1 Ceryle rudis | reverse complement strand
TCTCCCCTTCATCCAGGGACTGGAGTTCACAGGGGCTGGTCTTAGGAGTAAAGACTGAAGCAAAGAAGGTGTTCAGCGACTCTGCCTTCTCTGCATCCTCAGTTATCAGGGCTGCCGCCTCATTCAGCAGTGGCCCCACACTTTCCATATTCTTCCTCTTAACACTTACGTATTTGAAGAAGCCCTTCTTATTTTTTTTTTACTTCATTTGCCAATTTAAGTTCTAAGAGGCTGCCAGGACTAAGAAAGGAAATTGTGTAGTATCATCTTCTATGAACTGATTAAATTTTCAGTGGAGTTATTCTCAGGTCACTCCATTGCATTTTTTCACATACTAAGATGAAAAATAAAAAGAGGGTGATATAAGGCAGTCTTTAGGTTTGTTTTAGCATTGTTTTCTTTCAGTCTGTTAAAACTGAAAATTATGTAGTCTAAGCATGCATACACACTTAAACAGGAATATTCTCTATTTTATTTGCCTTCTATATTCAAAATAGTTATTCCAACAAATGAACAGTAAAACATTTCAAACAGTAGGTGAAAGACCTTTTCATTAATAAAGATGCTATTATTACTTTTTAGTTTCACTTCCAAGTATCACAAAGTTTACATAACAGTCCTTGTTCTCTAAATATCAGAAGTAAATCTGTGTGCATGCTACATTTTAATAACATGCTTGTATTTTAAAATTGAATTCTTCATTGCATGTCAATGAAAAAATAAGCCTACAGTAAACTCAAAGCCCTATCAAGTGATGCCATCTGTTGGGGTTTTTTTCTTTTGTTGAGAAGATAAACTGATTTAAAATATATTTAATTAAAGTATCATCAATGATTAAACATGTAATGAGTGACAATGCATGGTAGTAGACACAATTAAAAATAGTTACTTGGGTTCCTATTTATCTGTAAAGTGAACTGATATATCTGCTGTCCATAAATGAACATGAGATGTAATCTAATGGATTTTTAATAGAAGGATGCTTGATAAAATACTAGAAGATGGTATTCTGGGTAATGATCCAGACTGCAGTGATCTCAGTAATGACTTATTGTATCTATTTACCTGGCCTCAAAGCGAGGGGGGAAAGATAAAATGATTCAGCTTGTCCAGACTCTTTTGGAACTATAAATGTTTAAATCACTGGAGCAGCCCATTTGCTTCTGTAGTGGGAGAAAACATGAAATTGATTAAAACAGCATAAATACAACAGGAAAATCTTCCTCCTCCACAGTCACTTTGGGAATGGAAACTTACCTAGTTCTCATGGTTCCTTTTTTTTTGTTTTTTTTCTTCTTCCTGTTGTTGCTCTGAAGTGGTCAGTTCAGAGGAAATTCTATCCTTTAAAGGAAAAAGATCTTAGCACCAGTAAGCCACAACTGCAGGTCTCTTCTCAAGAGTGGTGATCTACTTCCAGAACAGGGGCAATGAGAGTAAGAAAAGCTTTGAGAGTAAGGAAGGCTTTGAGAGTGATGAAGGACTGCTGTGTGCCCTGAAAGTCTTCCTTTTGCCTCCTGTTAACATGGCTCATGATACAAGGCTTACAATGACTTTTTCTGCTTCTGTCTACAACTCACAGAAATAACTCCAAACAGCCGTCATAAACCACAAGAAGTATCTCCTGAGTGTCACAGTTAAATTGCCCTGTAAAATTCCTTTTCAGATACTGTGAAAGAGCCATTGAAGGTAGAGTTTGATGATCTAAGTAAATACAAATGGAAGCCTCGTGGAGCTTTTTCATAGATACCTAAACATACAATGAGAAAACTTTTGCCATTAATGTTACATAGTAAGCCCCATTTAAACAGAAAAGGTGAATCGAACCTCCTCTCCCAGACTCACTTTTTTCTACTGCTGAAAATAGTTCTGTTAATCTACTGCCTCAGAAATATCTATCCCTATAATAAATAGGATGACCTGAACTTCAAAGCACCAGTGTCATACAGTATAAATTAAGAGGTCATTGCAGTCTGCTCAAGAGGAAATACATATGACGCTGGACAGTTTGCCATGGTATTGGGCAACAAAGAAGCAACATTATACTGAGGTACACAGGTGTTGGAGATGGGCAAGAGAAATATCCTGAGAAAATAGCTGTGATGTTCATATTCACTTTCAGTCAAGGCATCCAGACTCGCTGTTGTCAAATTAGTGTGTAGTAAAGATGTACTTCTGGTTTTCAAGTACTTTGAGATGCCCTGGAAGCATGAGTGGCAAAGTTGTGATATTTTACATTAGGTGTGTTCAGTGTTTGATGAACTGCTGTGAATGCCTTTACCAGTGTGAAATCCTGAGGCCCCTGCAGTACCATTCATCCATCTGTAAAGAGCTGCAAAGATCACTTACAGGGAGACCTTTTGCAGCCAGTAAAAATCTGCTGCTTCTTCTATAACAACATCATCTACAAGACTTTCTTTTCTCATTAAACAAGTGCTTTTCATTTACAAGCGTAGTCCACCAATTTCTGGTTTGGAAGCATTGATCTAATTTCCTGTGAGTCCCTGAGAAAACCGCAGAAAAATTTGTCTCCTAAGACATCTGGCCAGGTCTAATGTATGGCACTTGCAGTGCACCTTCACCCTGTGTGAGGCTGAAGTGTTGGCTTTATGAGTTTTTACAAACTTGACAGACATGGGGAGATATGAACTCTGGTAGCTAGGTCTGAGATTAAAATCTGTATGTTCCCTCCCTTCCAGTCTGCAGGAAGCTAAATACTTGCTTGTGCTGTTATAATCTGCCCAGAAAGCCAGCACATAGCTTTGCAGGCTGTCATGTGGAAAATGATGTTTGAGAGCAAACCTGCATGCAGATGATCTGCACTGAGAACACACAGATAAACAGATCAAAATGCTGTATACTCCCATATCTTACTTTGCCTTCTGACAACTGACAACCTTTTAAAAGTACTCATACTTGAAATTAAGTCCTCAGCTAATTTGTAGCCTTAAGCAAAATCCACAAAAACAAAGGCTGAGATAGGGTAATCATCAACAAGGGTATTATGGGTGGAAGGAGCAAGAGATGGGAAATCAGGTGCAGGAAGGATATAAGAGAAGAACAGGCTTAAAGGACCTGAAAGGCTGATTAATTCCTAAAGAAGATAAGGCTTTGGAAAAAACTTCCCCTCCTATTATCTGCACACTTAATATCTGTCACAGTACCTTTTGTATAGAGGACACAAATATATCTAAGAAAATATGGGAAGTACTGATTTACCAAGATTATTTTTTTCCTGCTTGCTGCAACTTCTTTAATTTTATATAATAGGCACTATCTCAGAAAGAACTAAAACACCTGAGGTGTTCATATGTTTCATACACATGACCTAAAATGGATGCTGCTTCTCTGGTCAAGTGACATAGTGAGGCTCACAAATCTTTTAAGGCCTTAAGGATTTGAACACAATGCTCACTCAATATGTTTCCACTTGACATTAGCTCTGTAAGACACATTTAATCCTGTGGATTCATTAACAAGTTAGAACATTAGAAGCACACAGGCATATACAGTGAGTCACATAATGCATAAAATATATTGACTTTAGCTGAAGTTGATTTGTCTGTGATCAAAATCTTTAATCAACATTTAAGTCCTTTGCCCAAAGTTTGTATTTGGGAAAGGTTTATTATGCCTCAGGAATTATCTTCTTTATCAGAAAGTAACATCTGGAGCAGTAGTCAATTCTCTTGACTAGTCAATCCATTTTCTTTTTTTGTTTTCCTTCTAACATAGATACCATCCATTCCAGAAAAAAAATACTCCTAAAAATATTTGGGAGTAGTCAATCTAATTTTTGGTAACAAGTTATTTATTAATGATCATATTTTCTAATAAAACTGTTTTAATCACATTTGCCTTCGCCTTATTTATACATCTGTGAAATATGATGCAGGTCCTGCAAGGTGTTATTTCTTCCAGAATATTGAGCAGGTCCTTATAGCAACAATTGATATAAAGCCTGTAATCACTAGTGGCCAGACTAGAGGAATATTCACACAACTCAACTCTCCTTTTGGTACTTCCGGGGGTGAATTCTGTGGCGTGAACTTCGTAATCTAGAAAGAGTTACTAGTTTGGTTCTTCTGACGGCCTGTAATGCATACTGTAATGAATGTTTTTCTGCTTGAGACACTTCAATGTAACTTTTGCCATGGATTTCCTTCTGGTGATTTGTTTTGTTCTTTCTTACCTATATTCACAAGCAGTTTTCAGATGCAGGGTCCTGTATAGCTTACTGTAACAAAAGATGACAAAGAGGAAGAAATTTCTAAAATACAACTAAATCACAAAGTGAGTTTTGTTAGGAAGTTGCCAGACATTTTTCCATTTGATTTTTTTTTTCCCCTGCAACAGGAAACAGCTGTGCTTTTATTTTTCACCTTTTTCATATTTATTGAATGGGAACTGCACATATAGCTGATGCATTCACAACAAATTCGTTCAGGTTTCATGTACTATGTACAGCTCAACAAGCTTTGTTCAAGTACATACTTCTGAACAGTGCTGTTCTGTGCAGACTCAACTCCTATCCTTCTACCTTTTAGCTTTTCTCCCCCTACCTTTCTTAAAAGATGAGGAGTAGTCAGATATGAAATTAATCCCACCATATATAAAAGGGATTGCTCATATTGCTTGAGATCTAGTAAGGGTGACGTAGGCTATTGTATTAAACACAGTTTTAAGTTTCTTTGGTCTAATGTCAAGATTCCACTGTGTATTAATAACCAATCTTAGAATAAGACACAGAAGAGGTGTGTTTTTTCTTGATTGTTTATTATAATACACGAAAAACAGTTCTAGAAAACACATTTCATGGAGCACCATATTGTAACTTTTGCTGGCTCTCCTACAAAGTGTATTTTTGACATTTAAACAATGACACACACAAAGTCAGTACACACAGGCATCTACACCCCGGAGATCTTATTAAACAGGCCCAAAGAGACCCCTCTTTCAAATACAGAAACACTAAGGTGCACAGAGGAATGCCAGTGTGAGGGCATCTGAAAGCCAACTGAGTAAACTACTCTTTTGTTAGCGATCTTCATAAGCACACAAGCCTTCATTGTCTCACCCCAATCTTTCTTCTCTGAAGCCTCCAAATTGGGCCCAAACGTCACTGAATGTGAATCCAGCACAGACATGGTGTAGAGTTGAACGAAACTGGCCAATATTCCCTACCTGATACCTCTTACTGCTTTGGTTATAGTACTGAATGAAAGCCTTAAAAACTCTTAAGCCTACACTCTGCATCACAGAAAAGCCACTTTCACACATACAGAAACATAACCTCCCTCCCAACACATACTTCAACGCATAGCACTGATACCTTTTTGAGAAGCTTTGTGGGTATCCCCACCATGATCACCTTAATAAAAATGACTGCATTTTGTTTTTCAATGTGTTCAAGAGAGCTCTTCAACATATATTTTGTAATATATTTCTTTCTTATTAAAAGGCAGGGCGTGTTTTCCTGATACCTTAAGATTGATGTCATTTTCTACACAAGCAAGATGAAAATGCTACTGTTTTCATCTGTACAAAATGTTTTATATTCATTTTATACAGTGCTAAATAACGATGCTAAGCACAGAACAATGTAGAATGATAGCCCCAAATAGCTTTTTACCTTGCTCAAAATGAAAAAGTACTGCAAGTTTCCCATAATAATGTTGAGACACAGTATTAGGGTCTCTATTATATACAGTAGCCTTCCAGAATACTTTCAGGCACCTATTTTGTGAGCTATTGCTCAATATGTATGTCACACTGAAGCACTTCAAGTAATATGGTTTAGTGCCCTCAAACAGTGAGAATAAGAAACAAATGCAAATTCAGCCTCTCAGCAGACTAGAGCAATTGTGAAGTACTATGATAGCAAGGTAGCAAAATTTCTGCCTGGACCCAAAACTACCCACTTTTACAATAATTTTGGGCACCTGACATATGGCCACTTCTATCATTAACTGAGGACAATGCATGAAATTTAACTTAAAACCTTTTCTATAAGATGTATTGATTTTGTCAACAACAACAAAAAAAAGCGCTTTTATTTCTATCAGCGGCTTACAAAAGATATTTTTCCTTGAAATACTTCCTCTGGTTTCTGACCACAGATTTTCTGGGGGAATTTAAGGATTTACAAATGTATTTCTGTCTTGATAAACAGTGAGGCTGAACTACCTTTAAATTTTGGGCAGGGTAATGCATTGATGTTGCCAAGAGAAAAAATAAAGTTATTGTGTATTTTTTCTTGGAGAAAATCCTTGTGGATTTCCCACTTACAGAAGCCAATTTTATAATTCCTTTATAGTATGTGATGAAATGGCATCTGTGAATAACAAGACAAAATAATGAAAATTCAAAAGGAGAAAATGGACTTGAAAGATAACTGTAACATTAGATATGCAAAGGGGTATTAACTAACTGAATTACTAACTCAGACTCTCTCCTCTGAGCTAAAGGGATGGTTCAACAGCTGTGCTAGCATTTCTCAGATAAACAGTTCAGACTTTAACTGTATGATGGAGAAAAGAAGAGAGAAAGAACAGCTCTACTAGTTTACGTTTTACAAAGGCTGTGGAGTTGCTATGGATTAATAAACTTTCAGATGACTGAAGAATGGATCTAAAGGAAAAGATGTGTTGGATATATCAATAAATATTTTCACTTGGAGTAACGTCTACAGCTTTACTTACCTGTTTAAAAGGACAGTGTAGCAAAACCAGAAGAGATTCAGAGACAAGCAAAGAATATGGACCTCTATAATAATGTGAATTATTATTTGGCTTAAGAAACAAACAGAAGATATGCAAATTTTTGTACAGACAGAAGAAATATTTAAATCACTCCTGTTCATACTGTTTTAGTATACAAGAGCAAGTAATGAGAATGATGTTAAAAAGCAGCCAATTTAAATCTAAGAAAAAAAGATGTGGGTTTATTTGTTTTTATTTTCTTAAACATTATGGGTTTTAATTTCAGTATTCCCTACCTTAAGAAATATTTAGATCTCAAAACTCAGGATCAGCCTCCCAGAGGGATGATGAGACATCAAAAATCACATTAGGCAAGACAAAAATAATAAGGGTTGAAGCTAATGAAAAATTCCAGTAGAAATTATTGCACCTTCCCCTGAAGCATCTGATAAAGTCAGAGGTAGGACACTGGATTAAATAAACCATGTAGCTTGGCTATGTTACTGTTTCTATATTAGGTTTTAAAATTTCAGTTATATATCCCAGTTAGTCATGAAAATGTATAACAATGTTCCACACTGAGCAATGAGTTGCACTAACATTAATAAATGGGAGGACAGAATAATTACTATTACTGGTCTTAGACACCACTTATGTGTGCACATATAGGTATATACATAAAAATATATGTTATACATATATATTTGTACATAAATGCATACCTACATGTATACACACATACACAGACACAGCTTCTGGGAAGCAGGGCTCACTAGAAGGTCTGAAGACCATTCTTTACACCCTTCTCTGATGCACATTACTGAACTGTGTGTTATGTGGGTTTATGTTTAAGTGTGTGGAGGAAAATGTGAGAAGGAAGGGAATCATGAACCTGAATATGGGAGAAATCACTCATGTTACTGTCATTATTTCAGATCAGTGCTTGAAAACATATTTCCAAATGCCTTGTACATTGGTTAAGCTGGCCAACAGCCAAGCAAGAAATACACAATATTAAAGGGACATTGTGAAAAATGAAAATATTTCTGTATGTATTTTCTGTTCTTTCCTGTGTTAGTATTAATGCATCCTATTCATGACAACTGGCATGAGAAATTAAAAGAACTAATTTGATTTTTGCCACTTACCCTGTTTATCTGTTTCATGTTTCTGCCAAAGCTGACAGAAAACTTGGATAGTCCATCTCCTTATGGATTTTAATTTATCAGCTCTAATGGAATAGCTCTTTATAAACTGCCTTTTCATCAGGCTTGATTAAATCATTTTAGTTATGTACACTCTAAATTGATAATATGTCTTTAAACATAATTAATAATTCCTCAGACACATTTGTATGAAAATTCTGCTGTCTTTTACAGTTATTCACATTAATTAACACTATTTGTCCTCCCTATTTTTCTGGGGATTATAAGAATGCAAGTGAAATGGACTATCACCTCATCTGATACCAGAACTGCAACTAATCAATTCTGAGGCTGCAAACAATTTAAAATCCAAGCAAACTAATGTAGCTAGAAACTAGCTACTAGGGTATCTAAGCAAAAAATGAGCATGACTACATTAAACAGGGTAAATGACAGGATAGTTTTCCATTTCAGTGAGGTAAAGTTGTGTGTAAGTTCCCCCATCCCCAAAACATATCTGCAAGGTCATTATTTCAAATAAAAATAAAAGAGAGAAATAAGTTATTTTTTAAAAAGCAAAAAGTGAAATTACCTTTAAGCCTACTACTAGACAGAAAGAGATTGAGGCAGGTAAAGAAACAGAGAAGAGAACCAGAGCATATTGATAAATCTTGTGTTGTGAGCTCTGAGAACCGAGGGTTGGTTGGCACCAGCTGAATATTGTCTCATGATGCCCCCCTAGATGGTTCTTGCTGTTATTATTTTTACAAATAGTCCTGCTTTTTTTTTCATTTTCAAATCATAATGGGCTTATTTGATCACCTTCATCTTGTTGGTCCAACTCCATAGATTATAACATCATTCTCAGCAGGCACAGGCCTGCATACTGAATACAAACATATAGATAGAATTACACAGATAATACGCTGTGCATAGGCATCAATAGAGAGTACAAATACCAGCATACATTTCATCTTGGACAGAGAAGCCAGTCTGCCTGCAAGATGCACTGCATGGTGGTTCCTGTAGTCTCTGAACAATAAAATCTCTACAGAGAGTGGACAATTGCCACACTCCACTATATTTCTATGCAGAGCAATTGCAAGTCCCCGGCTCCTCCCAGGAGGGAGGAACATTTGTCACTTGCATTGGCCACAGGAGGGTAAAGAAGCATTTCTGATGAAATGCAAAGCATTGTGTTTCCATGGATTGCCTTCCAAGGAGCAATGCTTCTGGCTCACTCCAGAGATGACACTTCATGAGACAGGTTCCTGGGAGACAGATCTCATATCACCACTCTTCCTGCTCTCCCGCAGCACCTTTTCACAGAAGCCTCTTCACCTCTTCCATCCTGTAGCGAGTGCAGGAGTGGGATTTTTTTCATACAGCAATGTTTCAGTGGAGTTTTTTGTTTTATTTTCTTTTCCTAGTTAATGTTCATTTGACCTTGTTATCAAATGCGTTCCCCTGTGAGGCCTTATTCAAACTAGCATATGTTTGGTTGGGTGGTTTTTTTCCCTTTTACATCACCCTAAAGGGACACATCTGTTGACATATTTTTGTAGATAATGGATTTCATCTTTTACTGAAGTTTTGTTCCAGCCAAAGCCGAACCTCCTGTAGATTGTAGAAAAAGGGACCTTTGCCTCCCAGGTAGGCGATTTTTTGTCTCTGCACAATGCATACCCGCTCAAATGAAACCCCATAGGCCACATTGGCATTGTTGTCCATGCAGTCAGCCACCACCTGGCACTGAGGCGGCAAGGAAAAACGCTCTAGGAGCTGGTGAGCAGCCGCGCATCTGTCTTCCTGGTTCCTGTGTTTCTTAACTTCAAATGAAGAGGGAGAGATTCCAGGGGCAGCCCAGCCATCTGATGGGTGAGCCTCATCGATGTAGACCAACAGAAAGTCAGCCACACCAGAGAACTCCTCCACCAGCTTGCTAAAGGCTGACAGCTGGCTTGTGAATGGTGGTCAGGTAGCTGAACCAAAGTTGACCACCAGTGGCCGCTCAGAGTTGGCAAAATCCAGAAGGTGGCATTTGGTTCCACATTTGCCACCAACACTCTTCCAGCTGTTACTGCTGCCATCACTGCCCTTGGCTATATGGATTACACTGGAGTTTGGGGCTTCTCCTCCCAGTTTGACCTGACGGCAAAACAAATCAAAACACAGCAAGTTAGTGTTACTTGCTTATCCCATACCCTTATGAGTATTCTCATCAAATGAATAGTTACCTCTTCAAAGAATACACCTAACTACCTACATGTATAGTAGCATGAGGATATAGCAAATCATCAAAAGCAGCATCTTCAAAAAGC
Organism: Ceryle rudis; assembly: GCA_033439905.1. Classification (NCBI taxonomy): domain Eukaryota; kingdom Metazoa; phylum Chordata; class Aves; order Coraciiformes; family Cerylidae; genus Ceryle; species Ceryle rudis. The sequence goes on along the minus strand of JAAGNO010023147.1, from coordinate 58,870 downwards.
TAATCTAGTCCATCTCCACTCACAGTGCAGTGAAATGTGGCATTCCTGACCAGAATACTACTTTATTATTGTTAGAAAATTTGTCTGAAATTTGTTTTGTCCCATCAACTACACACATAGTCCTGTCCACTCTTACATATTTGCAGACTCTTCTTTGCTTTCCGACCACGTCTGATTTCTTCTAACTTTTCTCTGTCAGCTAAATTTCGTAGAGATTATTTTTTTCCACTGTCATCCTCTGAGTTCTCTCCACTTGGTTCACACCTTCCTTGAAGACCAATGTTCAAAACTCAAAAGAGATTTTACTATTTCTCAGAATAATCCATTACTCCATGTATCTGCACCTATTTATACATTCCAGATGTTTTCTTTTTACAAAACATCATGACTATTTTGGAAAAAAAAACCAAAACAGTAGACTGTTGACTATGGATTAGCAAGAAGTTATAATGCCTAGGTCCCTTTTCCTGCCTTTGCAGTTGCTCACCATTGTGGATTTGGGTACTTCAACAGTCCAGCCTAAATTTGGTGCTTTGCACTTGGCCCCACTGAACTGCATCCTACATTTCAAGCCCTTTTCAGAATTCTCCAAAATCGTGATGTATTGTATACCTTATCTTCACAACACATGCAGTGCCTCTCAATTTTGAGAGGTTTACAGATTTCATATGTGTATATTCTCTTCCATACAAGATCAAGTCCAAGAATTGGACTTGTAAATTCTCAAAGAGTACCAAACATAGACATCTCTGCAAATGCCCACTCTATATCATTCTAGTTTGAAAGTGAACCATCCAAGACTGCTCTCTCCAAAGGGTTTTCTAACCACTTGCAGTAATTTCATCACTGATTGGGTGACATATTTCCTTCTACTGCAATGTTTCTCTAGAAGATGATTGGGGAAAAAGCAGCAGGAAAAGGGGAAAGTTTCTATAATGGTTGAAGTCGGATGAAGTGAAAAGGAAGTATTCTTGGCTTTGACCCCAGATATAACTCAGACTCAACAGGCAATTGTGGGAAAGAAATTTTGCCTGACCATTAATATTTCCGTGCTTATAGACAAAAGACAGAATATAAGCATCTCACAGAAGGTACTGCCAGAATAAGGTGGAGCCTGCAGAGGGCTCCAAGATCCTTGGCTGATAACTGTTACAGAACCACAAAATATTATTACATAAGCAGATTAGTTTTTAATGAGCTCTGCCACAGCAATTCCTATGTATCAGCCTTTAACATCAAGGTCTAGTACAACAATACAATTATCCTTTTGTCTGACTCTTTCTATCTCTCTCTCCTGTTTATTTGACCATGTTGAGAAGTGTTGCTTTGAAGAAAACATCTAGGGCTAAATTCTGAAGTCTTTCATATTTTATTAATTTCTTTCTGAAGCTACACTCCAATTGAAGTCAATAGACGTTAATGCTGCCTAAGAAGTCTGTAAAAAAATTAATAAATAACTGATTTCTTTGTACACTTCTATTCTACATTACATTATAGGGTATCCTGGTGAGTCAGATACGGTAAGAAGCTAAGTCAACAGATGAATACTTACTTGATACAATTGCCACTGCACAAAGATAGAGGCAAGTATATTACAGATAGCAGATGTTCCGTTTCTACGTGAGAAACCTGACTACCTTGAACAAATCTACAGCTGTTTACAACTCAGCATTACTTCATCAGAACGGCAACAAAATCAAGAGTCTAACCAAAGCAATGTTTGTATGACACTGCTCTTAAAGTTGACAGACTTCAGAGCTACATGTTAAGGTCTCACAGTATTTTGGCATACCATATAAACATTATTTTTACTATTTTCAGTGGGGCAAATTGAGAGACGACTGTGCTGCCATTCACTTGGAGAATAGCAATGAAATGAGCCACAGAAAGAAAGACTGCCCAAGACCCACAAACCTCTCCAGGCCAAGCATGTAATGGTCATGCCACTTGGAGCAGGAGATGTGGAGTTGTTACAGGCAAGGGAAGCAAGTGATGCCCCCAAGAAAGGACGCCCCTTGTGACCTCCCCCCTCCCCGTAAACCTACACCTGCAGCACTGCTTCTGCTAAAGCCCTGATAACAGTTAAAAAAAAAAAAAAAAAAAACCAAACCAAAACCAAACCACTTCGTGCTCATTTGCATTGAAAGCAAGTAAGGTTTGAAACAGCTAAATAGCTGAGTTTAGAACCTGCTATTTGAGTGTTCTGTCCATTGAACTCGAAGGAAAAGAGTTGTATCCCAGTTTTTGAGAAGAAAGGCTCTATCTGGAGAAAGGCAGCCTCAATAAGAGGCAGCATTAAGCATCTTGCAGCATTTAAGAAGTGCTCCTAAAGGCTACCTACACCTTAACAGGTAGCAAGTATTCTACTGTGCAGCTGTTCAACATCTCCTTTCTCTCTGCCATTCTGTGTATTTAGATAGGCAAAGCAAGAGTAAGGTAAAGAACCAGACTTGAGTAAAGAAACACCCAGGGCAAGGCCATGTGGCAGCCATATAATCATTCTGAGAGCATCATTCAATCCATAAGCAAGATAGACAATTAATTCAGCATTTTGTGATAAGTTGGTGAATACCGAAAAAGGGCACATCTCAAGAAACACAAAATCTGAACAAACCCTAGGTCCTTGTTTACTTAGAAAGCTTAACTATTCTTGCACTACCTAGCAAATGCTTTTTTGGAACTAGTTTGCCCAAAATGTGCCTTTTGGGCAAAGCCCGACGTGTAAGTATCTGTGCTGCACCCACTCCCTGGATGAATAATGGACCTCAGTATTCAGGACTGCACACTCATCTGGTCAAAGAGAAAAAAAAAGTAATAATATGTGATTTATCTCATATATCAGAATTAAGCAACATACTTTGAATTTCTGATATTTGCTGGCACCTTTCAGAGGAGAAGAAAAATAAAGGTAAAAAGGATAGAAGGAAATAAAATGTAGCACAGAATAGAGCTGCTCAGGAGACAAGAAACACCTGAGCAGCTGTTTCTCCTCACTCTTCTGGTTTTATTTTAGCAGAACTATTAGGACTTTAAATACTCTTAACCAACACTTGAAATGGGAAACCACAGTCTGCTTCTTGATCATATTTAATCAGGAGGAGAGGATACATAATGTGAGCTACTCATTACCAACTCTTCATTCGGGTTTACCAAACAACTCTTTTCCTAGACAAGTTTGAAAACCCTGAAGGAAGAGATTAACAAAACAACTGCTGTCAAACACCAGCATGGGAGAGTCCTTCAAGTACTATTTAACATTGATACCAAGGCTGGCAACCTATTTCACTCTTCTCCAACAATGCAAGTTTGCATTCTGTCTCTCATACTCCTTATTGACCAAAAACCAGATGGATTTAGGAAATAAAGTACAAATATGCCTTATGTCACTTTACAGTAGCTTCTGTTCATTTCCCACAGCCATGAAGTAAGTCTCACGGCCGCAGGTTACCTATCATTTTAATTTTTGTTTCTAGGAGTGCTTGTGTTGGGCTTTTTCCCCTTAATGAGACATCCTTGCCAAGCAGGCATTCAGGAGGCATTTTCTGCTCTTGTAGAGGAGCAATTAGGTCGGTGCCTTGTTCCATGCCAGTGTCAGGCACTCCAAAAAGCAGCCCTGCCCTGTCGTTAACGCTTAAACATAAGCAGCGGCATCTCCACTAATTGGTCTTGATGAAGCGCTGACGTTCCCAAAGGGACTCTTTATTTTACCAGGCTCAGGGAACTGATTGACACAGGATGAGAATATCATCCTTGCTGATCATCTGCATTGTAGGCCTTGGCTGTCGTCTTTGTTGTTATTTATTGAAAGAAAAAATAGCTCTTGGAAAAGAAAACCAACGCAATGAGAAAACAAACAAAAACCCCCATGTATTCAGCCAAACCGCTTTTGAAATCTTACACAAAGGCAGGCAAAATATAAATTCTGAGAAACAAACTAGCAGAATTCCCCTCACACGCGATCCAGCATTTCTATAATCACGTACTTATGTGCATGAATATTTAAGCATTTGATGCCAGCTTTCTGGATGAGGTGGAAACCAAACAGCGTACAGGCACCCCCTCCCACACAGCCTGCATGAGACACGCAAGGTAGGCCAACCACATCTGAGAGCTAGCCCAGCCATCAGTAAGAGCAAGCACCAGCCCAACACCAAAGCAGTGACTTGTACCATTTGTGCAAATTTTCTGTTTGCTTGACAGCCTTGTCACTGCATCTCCTTCTCTGAGTCTGCACGTAGAGTGAAAAGGGAACAAGGCTGCTGATGTTTTAGTATGCAGACTGCAAAATGAAGGAGATTTAGGAGTGGGAAAGAAAGACCTAATCATAAACTATAGGCTAGAAATAGCACACACTGCTAACTTTGTTGTACATTCTCCATGAGGGCTAGGAAAACCCCCATGGACAAAACACTGTCTCCTCATTTACCTGTTTTCTAAATTGCTTTTAGTAGTTTTAGCGTAATGCTCCTGGGATCCTGTGCACTGCAAGACAACTTTCAGTCCCTGCATGAGGGATTTTCAGTTTGGCAGACTCATGAGGCTGTGTCAACTCCTTAAAGAAAATAGGTGTTGCCAAACAATTAGCAGTCTGATATTAGCCATTTAAATATGGACATGTTGTGTTCAGTACTGGAGTCCAGTGTTTGGTAATGAACTGAATCCCTGGAGCTTTTTGCTCCTTTGCAAATTCTCTGCTTTGCTTTGATTTGATCCCATTCAACTAAATATAGCCTCTGAACAGCCCAATATTTCTCAGTGCTTCATCCAAATCATAATCAGACTCTGGCTGTAAAATTATACAAATTATTATTTTTGTCTTCTTTATTTACATGTCCCAGAGTTGTGCAGTGGGTAAAAATTACAGGAGGCTTTTCTCTGGAGTAGCATATGGGAGTGGAAGCTCTTCATTTGTCATGGAGAGGTGGCAGCTTGCTTTAAGATACTTGATTACTCAAATTGGAGAGCAGAGACTGGAACTGACTCTAGTTCTCCCAGAGTCTTTTATTTAGGATCAGGTGTGTGAGGCCGAGGAAGGGAAGTGGGAGACAAATTAAAAGGGCAGTCTAGATAAAAATAACTAGTCAAATGCTGGTCTCTTTATTTTAAAACTGCCAGTCCCACAAATGAGTATGCATGGCAAAGGAGAGCATAAAGGAGCATTTTGCCTTGCACTTTTATAAAAGAAAATGGATAATTTTAATTCCTCTGATCAGCGAGCCTGTAACAAGCTTCTTAAGGGCTTATGTTTCCCTCAAGATGGGAGCATGGCCTATGACATTGTGACCTCTGGGATACTACTGACAGGTGACAGAGGCCATAACCAGGCTTTGCTAGTCAGCACCTGAAGGACATTCAAAATTAATTTGGATGGGGTTTTTTTAATTATTTTTTTTTCACTCAGCTTTAGCACTATATGAATATACCATGGTGGGTTTGGTGGAAAGGCAGTGTAGGGGCGCAAGGACCATGTATGATCCTTTTCCCGGGTGGTGCCTGTTAATGTAATTTTCCTGTCTCTGCCACAGCCAAAGAGGGGTTTCACAAGTGTTTGACAAAAAGGCAAGTAGTCCTTTCAGTCATTTTTTTGTACACAAAGTTGAAAACAGAATACTGCAAAGAGGTGGTGTGGAAGATGAGAAGTCAGATCCACAAAATGAAATGGGTAGGATGAGACCTCACATGGAATAGGAGCCATCATATTCATTTTCCTACCTTTTGTCTGTCAAATGAGTGTTTGACACTCATTTGAACTATAAGCTCCATGGGACAAACTGTCTACCTCTCTTGTTTAGGACACTGCCTAGTACAATGGGTACCTGGTCTAGGTTGGTCCTCAGATATTACTATAACAATATATTAATAATAATGACAATGTTTTAATAATAATGATAATGACAAGCCCAAATCCTGCTGAATGTCTGTTCCAAACACTGTAGGAAAGGTTTTAATTGTGGTTTTGTTTTGTTTTTCTCACTTCTTTCAAGATTGTTTTCATTTGCAAATGTCAGTGAAAACAATTCTGCTAAGGCTGAACTTTGCAAAACCAATAGAATATTTTTAATACCACATGATGTCTAATTCTAAACTCTGAAACACGCTCTCTCTCACAAATTCTTTTATCACTGTCAGATGCAGAGAGATACAATTCCCTACCTTGACAGGCAAAATAAATACAAATAATAAGGACAGAGGTTATGTCTTTGTTCTAGCCTTCAAAAGATTTCCCCAAAAAGCAAAGAGTTATTGGACAGCCAAGCAGCAGGTAAAGGATCATGTCATTTGCATACAGCTTTGTGATAATGCTGTGCAGGATGCACTTATGACAGTTTTCAGGCTGTCCTGTTTTGTATACCGATTTAGTTCAGGAATAAATGATGTACCTATCAGGCAGGCAGAAGTAGCCTCTCTCAAATCTCTGGAAAATTCCATGGGGTGTTTACTGAACCAGTCTACTTGCTGCTACATCCAGAAGCTGGGCCTATGCTGTGACGCTGGCATCCTCTGCCAACCGTTCCCTCTCTGCTGGGTCTGTCATGCCAGAGCTTGCTGCTGGCCCGTTCTAAATCCAGTAAAACACTGTACAAGTACATACACACACCGATCACTATCCACCACATGAGATACCAGCATCCTTCTGAGGGCTTTAACATACCTTCACACACATGCATATATGTGCATGTCACCCCCATAGGTGCACCATGTCATTTCTAAGTATTTGGCTGCTTCAGGGAGATGTCATTAAGGTCTTCTCCCTGACTACCCTGCACTGAGGTGACAAAAAGGAACTGTTTCCTCTAGGATAACCTTACAGATGGTCATCAAAAATGGTAGCTCTGCATTACTGAAACACAAAGTTCCTGTCTGGCACTGGAAAAGCTCCCAGCACGAGGCCTTACCACTGGACACTGCTAATGGGTGTACCCAGTTTAGAAGCATTTTAAGATAACAATTTGTCACCTTTGGAATCTTAGAAAGCAGATTCATCCCAGTACTAAACAAAGCATGGAACTTAACAGGTAAAACCACTTTTAAAAGTAAATACAATGTTTTTTTCAAAAGTTGTCTAGCTTTTTCACTAGATTTCTGTGAGATACGTGGCACATTCAGTATACATGGTGTGAGCTAAAACAAATGCCTCACAGGCATTTGTACAGATTACCTATATAAATAATGCAGAAAGCACACTAACACCCTCCTAAAAAAATCTTTTTTTTTTGTTTTCTCTCTTATCAGTAGGTGTGGTTGCAGTCACATCTATACATACACATATATATTTATATACATACACAGAGAAATGAGAGAGGACTGACTCCTGTAAGACCAGATTATGTATGCATATGCATGTGTATTTTTTCATTTATACACATATATATATATGCATGTACATATATATGGACAGATGCACACATGTATATATATTTGTATACATACAAACACGTATGAAAGTGTAAATACCTACACAAACACACACATACATGATTTGCTCTTCAGGAGTCAATCCACTTATTTCTGTAGATAAACAGAACACAAAAGTAAATTAGAAAAAAGAACATTTAAAAAAATAATTGCACTCTTTCAATTATATAAAGTTAATGTAACTGACTACTAGCTCTATGACAGTTAAGCTGGTTATAAAAAGTCCCTTGTTGTAATGTAAGTCACGCTTGCCTTTCAGAAAAGATTATGAAGAGGATGTTCTATAAATCACAAAACTGGTGCAGTGTAGACAATATCAACACTAAGTGTGACAGATAACTGAACTCAGAGCTAAGGAAGTAAAAAGAAATATATTCATCATTGATATAATTTACATGAGAAAACAGAAATAATAAAAAAAAAAGAATCATTTCTATTCCAGTGGGACAGTAAAATGTGGAGAAATGTCATATAGAATGCTCCAGTGAAAAAGAATACTGAATACACTCTATATACAATACAACAAACTCTGTATTGCTTCCTACTGAGGATGTTAAAATCTTCAGCTGTTGCTAGGTAATCTTGCCCAGGAAATGTTTGTCCTAACCAAAAAGTCATGTGCAATAACACTTAAAAACAACAAAATGCAGAACAAAAGCAAATTGAAATTTGGGTAAAATATTTAAAAGTTTTCTATAAGGGAAAATGCACCAGAATAACTATTTTCAAAATTACTCTACTTTTAACCATTCCAAGTTCATCTCTTGTAGACACTAGTCTTGAAACAGAATCACTTAATTTTGGGACAGTCTGTGTGTTTTTGAGGTAGAGGTCCTTTCTTGTAATAAATTTACTTTAATCCATAATCTAGTATCTACCCACACAGTAGATTCTGGGACAGAGATTTTCTGGAATGACTTCCAGTAATTTTTTCTGTGAATAGAAGTGATAGAAAACATAGTAAAAACAAGTGTAGTTACTGCTTTAATCCAGTCTTCTGCTAACTGGCAGTCTAGTTTTAGTTTATCTCAAAACATCTGCAATTCTGGTCTTCTAGCTGAAAAATGGTGACTCTCATAAAAACTCAATGGAATGAGCTTTAGCACCTGCTTAGGTACTTTGCTAATACCTGGCTCCGGCCAGTAACTTGGAGCCATAAGCAATTACAGTTATGATTCAGCTGCATTTTAGCCATACTGTCTAATACCAGCTCCATAATATTTTCATTTCTTACCCCCACTAATCGGCTAAGATTAAGATATCAAAACTGGGCAGTTGTATTCAGGACTTAGAAAAAAATAATTTTAGGAAAAAAGGATGCTTTGTGGGACAGTCTTTAATATAATTCACTGTTTCTCATGCTTTTTTAAACAGTGCCATAAAAAGGGATGCATTCCAAATTTTTTTAACTTTACGAATACAGCTTTCCAATTGAAACATTTTTCCCTTCTTTTCCTTACAGAAGCAGCAGAAGTTTCTTCTCTGTTGTGGAGTGATGACTCTTCTCTTAATATTGCTCCTCGGTTTACTGTATTTCTTCTATAATTTGATTTCTACACTTATCTACCTTTCTGCAACAATCAAGGGTTTCCAATGATCTCCTGTTTTATGGCCCATAATTCTATTAAGGAAAACAGAATCCTTCTGTGATTTGTTGGTCAATTAGTTCCTCCTTAAGGACAGCTGTCATGAATGGATTTTTCCCCTTTTTGTAACAAGTTGATAAAATTTGGTTATGTTTATATGCATTTTTTTCTGCTGAGTTCACTGAGGCTTAGAATTCATTCTAGGGAACTTAAATCCTAATTGGCTTGAAAAACCTAGGTCATTAATGATGATAAGGGAGAGTTTTTAATTACCAGCATTCAAGGTAAGAATTTCATTGCCAACACCAAAAATAGTACAGTCATCCTCTCTGTAGCTTCCATGGTTGACATCAACAGTACTAAGGAAAAGCAAAGTATAAATTTGTAAAGTACAGAAAGGCATGCAGTATGTTTATTTTAAATAATTTTGTATTATTTAAGAAAAAAGAGATTGAAAACTTCTTATGGATATAAGGTTCCTTATAGCTCCACACCTGCTGCAGACCCTGGGCCACATATAGGTGGCAAACGTGGAAACTGAACTTGGCTGTTCCAGAGACATGCTACCAAGTTACAGTAGAGCCTTGACCAAGTCATGTGTTAACTGTCAAGCCTTGCCTTGTCTCTGAGCAATTGTGTTCACCAGTCCATTTAGTGAGGCCACTGTAAAATTTACTTAGTGTCTGTGAAGAGACTAAAACCAGAAACTAGAAGTGCTAGACGAATAGTGAGCTTCATTCAGCATTACTTTATTTGGGTAGCCAGCTGGCTGACTCCTAGGGTGGCAGTAAAAGGTTGACCTATTTGGCAAAAGCTAATGTTATTTATATTTGTCTCACACTGAAAATTATTGTCCCTGTGGCTTGGGTTTCAGGCTCAGCAGCTTGTATTCTGTATCATAAAGCCAGCAAACACCATCACCAGCAGCTCTTCACATCTTTAGGTAAGAGCAAATACAAAAGCCATTGTAGGGAGTGAAAGCAAACTGGGGGGGAAGGCAATACAGAAAGGATATCAGAAGACACAGGGTAATCATTTGGATAGGACCCCTGCAACCTCATGACATCACATGGGGTATGTTAAATTAGATGGTCTAAATAAGACAACATATTAACAGGCTAAGCACTGTCTTGGAAGCCACAGAGCTCTGAATCCAGTTCTTCTATTTACTAACTGGGTGGCCTGTGAAAGAAATTTCATCTTTTTGGGTCCACCTTTCCAATCTATAAAAGGGAACTATAACTACTTCATGAAACCTGGGCAGTACCGCTCAGTCATGTTTGTACAAAACTTAAAAGGAAGAAGAAAAAGTACATGTTGCATAACTGCTATTGGTTTTATCAACTTAAATCACCAGGCAGCTGTCTCTCAGTCAAGTTCATTTTTAATCTCTGACATGTCCCTCTGTCACTGCTTTCATGGAGAAAAATGGCTCACTGTTACACTTCGTGCCCAGTTTTACTACTGCTTGGATGCTTCCTTAAATATAAAAATTAACATATGAGTAATAGAAAATGCCAGCGTAATGACAAAGGTTCATTTCTATATTTTACTCTAATTAAAGCAATTCTATATATCTGAAGATGCAGTCTTTATATAATCTCTGAGAATCTCACATGGCAAATGATTAAACAACAGCTGTAAAAAACGTCTGGAGCATTGGACAGTTATACAAAAACCTTGAAATACTTTATAAACATGAACATATTCGTACCGGTGGGGAAACTGAGGCACTGCTAAACTAAGTGACATGGCCATGGCTGCACAGAGATTTAGAGGCAGAGCAGAGACAGCAACTCCGGAATCTCGTGAACCCTTAACCCAGACTTGAAAGTACTGCTCCTTTCAGGAGCATTAAACTCCTCACCCATTAAACTTAACATCAAATAGGAGACTGTCTGCACTGCACAGACTCATTCCCTTCCCTTCTCCGCTATAAGGGATGCTCATCACAGTTTACCCACCCCAGTCTGCCAGTCCCCATCTCTGCGTACCCACCTGCTTGTAGGCGTCCAGGAGGAAGCTGTTCCAGACGCAGCGCAGCCCCTCCGAGGTCAGCATCCTCCGCCACTCACCGCGCCCAGACTTAGACCGGCTCAGAAACAGCACCATGTGCTTCAGGAGGATCACAGAGTCATACAGCGCAAGGAAGAGGCAATTGGAGAAAAAGACCGGCAAGATCTGAAGCGTGATCAGCAAATCCACACTTAGCAGACCCATCTTCCTTGCTGCTTCTCTTCAGCCGGATGCCTTCAACTCCCTTTTTTGCTCTGTACTCTCATTTAAAAAAGTGAAGTAAAAAGCATTTCAAAAGCCTTCTTAGCCCTCTCTCAGCTGCTCTCTTTAAAACGAGCAGAGATAGTTAAATATGAGCAGCCTGGTTAAAACCATAACTGCATAACACTCACTCAGTTCGACCTGCTTATTTTTCAGATACTAAGATGTTAACAAAAATTCTTCCCTCAACCAGGAGACTTGATTTGGTTGAAGAGAGAGGCAGCTGTGTTTCCAGTTCCCTGCAGTTAAAAAATTTAAGCTGAGACTGTTAATTGTTAACTTTCCTGCACTATCCCATTGTTTCTCAGCTATTTAAGCACTGAACAGACCTCTCATTTCTGTGTCAGTAAAGCTAGCTACCTGGTGCAACAATACTCTTTTTAAAAAATGTTTATGTACATAAACTTTCTGTCCCTCCCTCCTTCCCTCCCTCTCTCTCTCTCTCTTTCCCTCTCTCCCTCCCCCCGCCTCTCTCTATTCCTGCCTTCCTCCTCTCTCCCTCTCTCTTGCTATCTGCCTTTGGTGCAAAGTGCTTTCCCCTCTGGAGTCCTAGCTTGCTTCCCTGAAGCCTTTTATACATTCCCTAGCTAATTGCTGCAATAGAGAAATGAAACCCTAATCTTAGTAAAGATCTTGACGTCAATGTAAAAGAGGGCTTTACTTTGGCCAGGACTGCAGTGAATAGAAAAATGAAATTCTCAAAACTTTTTTTTTTTTTTTTTCCAGAGAGGGGGGGAAAAAAAGACAGAAAGGGGGGAACTTTGGTTTCAAAAGGAAAAAAAAAAAAAAAACAATCCCCAAAACTTTTTTTTTTTTTTTTTTTTTCTTCCATAGAGAGGCAGAAAAAAAGAAAGCAAGGGGCGAACTTTGCTTTCAAAAGGAAAAAAAAAAAAAAAAAAAACCAAACCAATAAGCTTCTGACTGCTCTTACGAAATGCTTTCAAATTTTGGAAAAAGTATTTTCATATGACATGGAAGGTGACAGAGCAATGCAGGCTTCTTTTGTCAAAGTTTTTTTTCTCATGGCTGGTTTGGTTTTTTTCTTTGCCCTTTTGTCTTTTCCAGGAAGGTGTACAAGTTGAGGCATCCAAAGAAAGGGCACATTTCTGTACATTTTCCTCCCACCTCTATGAAGTACAACATGTATAGCATTTAAATATATTTTGTTGTCTTCTTGGTATTTAAGGAAACATAAGGAAACGCCCAGCACTGACTTCATCTACTGATGTGTAAGAGGAGAAGATGAGAAAGAGAGAAAAAAATGTTTTTCAAGGATTTAGGGGTTTTAAGGTAAAGTTTCCTGCTTAATAATAATATGCTACAGCCTTAAATGGTGAATTTCAAGAACTTTAATTTTCTCCTGTGACAACTATTTACATCCACTTGTCTAATAAGGAAAACTAACTTTTATAGAAAAGGAGAAAAGAAGGAGAAAAGAGAAAAGAAGGAGAAAAGAGAAAAGAAGGAGAAAAGAGAAAAGAAGGAGAAAAGAGAA